>PVJX010028649.1:0-23673 GCA_004027295.1 Dolichotis patagonum | reverse complement strand
AAGGCTGACGCTAGGGCTGGTGTGGGGCTTCAGTCACAGTATCAGGCAGGAGCCCCTGTCCTGAAGTCTTTGCCTGACTGGATTCCTGATCCACCTTGCTTTGCTTGAAGCACAGCAGGACTGGGGGAGGGTTTTCCTTCCTTCTTTCCTAGACTTCCCACACTTGGCCACTAGGAAGAATAGGAACCCTAAACAAATGGCATAGCTCTTCCTGAAAAGGGCAGTACCCCTGAACAAGACAGAATCTACCTATGGCCCAATTCTTGGGTTCTCTAAGAAGCTCAGGTCAGCCTGGAGTTCGGAGAGGCCAATTCTGAGAGAAATGAACAGAAAAAGGGAAGTGGGGTCTTTGATTTGTTCTCAAGGCCCTAATGTATCTATACCAAGTATAATCTAGCTGCATGTACTTAACAAATCATCAGCTACTTCAGAGAGAAAACTACAACAAGCACATGTATCTCCAAGCTCTGAGCTTAGGACACAAACTATCCACGCAACTCTTCCTGGTCCTCATCCCTCCCCATATTTCCCCACTCACAAGCTGACTCATCTTTTCCATGCATGTTTTAAGATTTGAGATGAATGATGGCATCAACATGCACTTAACATGCACCCGTGGATTTGTCTACGTTGGAAAGTGTAGCTCTGTCTCAGTCATTGTAACTGCTGTATCAGTAGTATCTTTGTATGATTATACCACAGCTTATTCATTCACTTGCTGGGAAGTATTTTAGTGGCTTCCAGTGTTTTGCTTATAAGAAATGCTATTAAGATATTCTTGTTTCTCTTTGGGTTTGTGTAGAAAAATCCCAAAGAATTAATTGCTTGGATTAAGGACATGAGTATCTTCAATTTTACTGGAAATAACCAATTTGCTTTTAAAGTGGTTGTACCAATTTGTACTGCCACTGGTAGTTTCATCTATCATTTTATGTTGTCCCCAATATCTGTAGTTACCAGATTGCTTTTGTTTTATTCCTGATGAAAATTAAATGCTATGTCCCTGTGGATTTAGTTTGCATTTCTAATGTTTTGTTACAGTAAGAAAATTTGGAAGAAAGAAAAAAGATTACCAGGGTGTCCAATGGAAAGCCATGAATTGTTTAGCACTCAGTTTAGATTATTTAATTTTAGCTGTCCATAATCTGTGAGCTACTGTGCAACTCTTAAACTGCGGGTATGAAAGCAATGCAAAATAATTCTCTCATCTTTCAATATAAAAATAAATTGTCTGGTGGTGGCTGTCTTGACTTCTGAATTGGCCACCCCACCCCACCCATGGAAAGAGCCAGCTTCACATCCATTTGCGAATGTATTTCAGCATTTCTTCATTTCATAAGTAGGTGACAAAATCCCTGTGGCTTTGTAAGAGCAGAATCAGAACACGCCTACTGCTATGTTCTTTGTATTTAAAATTTACTGGCCCTTTACTTCACTGTAGAATGTTTTGAATCAGTTCATCAGGACCCTCAAAATAATCAGTAGGATTTTTATCTAAATTCTATTGGTTGAATTTTCTGATTACTTTGAGGATAATTTGCTTCTTCAAAGTTTTTCACTTCTATAGTATCTATTTATTTACCTGGGGATGCTGGGGTCAAACCCAGGATCTCGTGTGTGTTAGGCAAGCACTCTTCATCAAGCTACAGTCCCAACCCAGCGTTTTTAAGGTTTTAAGTCTTTCCATCCACAAATATGGTCACTACCTCAAGATTTCTTAAAATGTTTATTTCATAGAGCTTCATAAGTCTTACACCTCACACAAATCTTCCACACCATTTGTTAGTTTAAGTCTTAGATACATGGTGGGTTTGCTATCGTAAATGGTATTTTTCAATGTTTACTGCTGATCTATAGTGGAATAGCTGGTTCTTGATATATTGATTTTATGTTCAGCAATTCATATATGTTCTTAAATTTGGAACTTTGATGTATCATCCCTTGACCAATTCTTAGTTCTTATTCAATACAAGGGACTCTTTTTTTCTGTTTTTAAACCTACCTGTGGAAGATTTTCTAAATATATTTTGCAGAGTGGCAGGCACATTGCAGACATTCCATAAATATCTGTTAAATAAATAATGGACAAATAAAAGTGTCTCCACTTGAAGAATTGTGCATTTCTCTATGACCCACAAGTTCCATATTCAGGTATGCTAGCACAATATGATATTTGTATTTCTTACCTTCCAATTTTATACAGATGATATGCAGTTAAAATAAATATTGAGAACAGCGCCAAAGAAGGGCGGGAGAAATGGGATATCACAAACTGATATGGGGGACATCGTTGCTAGGCAACTGACTTTATTCCTAGCAGTTGCTGACCCCAGGCTCATTTCCCTCCCTCTTCTCGTCTGACAGAGCCAAGAACAAACCACCCAGGACAGCAGGAGTGGGAGTTAGGTGGATTCCTCTGGTGCTGTCTTGGGACTGGGGCTGATGTGAGTCTATAGAATACCTGGAGGCAAATCATCCCACCCTTCCAATGGGAAGGGGGTCAGAGGCTTTTTCTTGTTCCTGCTTCTTTTTAGTAGCCCTCAAAATAATCTTTATGCCAAAGTGGCACACTTGGGAGTGGCATGTTCTCCTTCACAACAAGGACTAAAACACGCTCACCAACCTTTTTCTTAAGCAGTAGTAGGGACTGAACCCAGGACTTCGTGCCTACTCAGCAAGCGCTCTACCACCAAGCTGCACACCTGGTCCTTGCCGCGGGTTCAGGATGAGCTCCTGCCTCCTTCTGTCTCTGTCCTCCCTCACCCACATCTCACCCCAGAAGCACGTCTGACAATCTCCTGTCCCACATACCTCTCTGAAACTTTCATTGTGTTTAAATTTTCTTGGAGACATCATTCTAACGCAAATGGGCATGACAGGACAGAGCTTCCGGTACAGTGTTTCCATCCTGTTCTCCCCAACACTCTCTGCAAAAGCAGAATCCTACCCCACCCCAGACCTCAATAATCCCTTTGGAATGTGACTTGTATTCTTGAGAAGCTGAGGAAACAAATTAGATAAATATCTCCCACAGTAACTCCTTAGAGGAATTCTGAAATGGAGATGTCTAAGTGACCCTTCAGATTTCTCCAGGAAAGGATGCGTGGTTGCTAAGAAACCAACAATAGGTGTTAACCCCACCTAGTATGAAAATGTTCCCAACCTAAAGCACTGTAATTATATTCAGAAGAATTTTTAGCAGCTGTTCTATTATCTTTTTAAAGTCAGTTTGACAAATACTTATGGAACTTACACATACAGGATCTTGCAAGGTGCGGATCTGCTTTGTCAGTCCTCGATTTAAAAGTCTTCTATATCCTCCACGCACACCCCCCAAAATGCAATCAGAGCTGCTCAGTCTGACCCAGGAAGCTGGCCTCACGTTATGCCTCCTCCGGCCTCACCTGGCTTCGCTTCCCTGCACTGTGCACTCTGAGTCTCCCTAAAATCCTTGCAAGCACAGTCTTCATGCTTCAAAGAGCAGCTTAAAAGATTCCACTTATTCTTGGCAGAATGAATTGCTCGTTGATCAGCTGAGGTGTGCGTGCGTTCAGTCAAGAAATAGTTCTTCCGTCCACCACGCACTGAACACATGTTGTTGCCCTTCTTTCCGTATGGACCACAGCTGGGAACTGTTTTCTGCCTGCCTCTACAGTACACATTTCCCACTGGTGACACAACTGTTGCAGATGGTAATTCTTTTATTTTACAAATTATGGCCCTGACTTAATTAGTACAGCGTTGAGGATTTTAAAATTTAAAAAGCAACCAGTAATTATCCCAGAGTGGTTTCTAAACATTATATTATGCTTTGTATATAATTTTTATGCTTGTATAGGGTTAGGAGTGTAATGGGAGATGTCTGTCTAGATCCAGGCTTTGTTCAAGTTTTATTAAATTAGGGTGCTCTCAGACGGGTTCTTCTCAAAGGAACAAGCATTGTTTGGAACCCACTGGAATGGAAAAGCTCCTTCCTAAGGAAATAAATGGCTTTCTCCTGATAACACTGAACAATCTTTAACTGCTGTCAAGCCTGGATTATGAAGACAGCCAACTTCTGATTTTCTTTTGAAGCATGCTTGCAATTCTCTTAATCTCTGTGCATACATAGGTGCTACTTTCTACAGCTCTGCATGTTCCGCTGCCATGGATACAGATGTAGCTGATGATGCCACCAATTGTGAACCTTTTCCCATTGCCTCCTTTAAACATGTTTTATGGAGCCAGAGTGCATTTGCCAGCATGATCCTAAATTTTAGCCAGTTGTATTGTCTGGGTGCCAACAGGAGAGCAGAAACCAATTTGGACATTTTGGAAGGAGCTTAATACAAGGGGCTCATTATGTAAAGGAAGTGAGCAAAAGTATGACGCCACAAAGGCCAGAGGTCAAAGGGAAGAAAAGGAGCCCGGGATTCGGCATCATCTGACAGATGTTTATGGATGCCCCTCACAAGTGCTTCCGTATCAATAAGCTGTATATTCTTTAGCCTTCTGTTCCACTTGCATTCCAGCACTCTCAGAATCTGATGCTATGCCTATCTTACCAGCCCCTCCTGGAACTACCTCAACCCTGCAGTTCCTTCAACATAGAGTCCCTTTCCTCCCTTAGCAAGCCCAGCACCTCCTCTTCCGGGTCATATTCAGTTCTTGGTGATGATCACGAGCAAGGTTAGACAATTCAGTGGGGCCTTCTCTTCTTCCCACTCCAATCTAGCAGAGGCATTCATGCCACGTCCATTTAGAGAGGTCGTGCAAAAAGTATATTTCTGTTATGGTTTAGATCTAAAATGCCCCCCACAAAGTTTCATATGTTCAGAAGTGGGGTTTGTGGAAGGGGACTGGATCAAGGGAGACTGCACTCACCAGTGGATTCATTCATTGATGTCTCCATAGCTGAATGTGCTTTCGGGAAGTGAAACCTGGTTAGCAGAGGTGGGTCTCTGGGGTGTGACCTGGAAGGGCATATTCTTGCCCTCTGCTTTTCCTATATTCTGGATCTCTTGCTTCCTCTCTGTTTCCTGGGTGCCTTGGATCAAGCAGCTTTCCTCCAAATGTCCTTCCACCATGTCATTTCTCTCTTGAAACCAGCCAACTGTTATGTCTGATACTTACACGTCCTCCCAAAGCATCATGTGCTCATTGGAGGGACTTTTAGGAGGTGACTGGATCATGGGTGTGTGATAGTGGCTGAGTCCACTGACTGGCTTAGCATGGCTCTGGATGACGGACTCCCTGAAGAAGGAAGATCCATTCTGGGTGTGGGCAGCAGAGACCAACAGGCTTGTAGCCTGGATGGAATAAAAAGGAAAAGAAGGAAGTCGTACTGCTTCCTGTCTGCCACGCCATGGACTGATTCTCCTCTGCCATGCCACCCCCTGCCCCTTGGAACAAGCCAGCCGTGGAATGAAACTTCTACAAACTGTGAGTGAAAAATAAACCTTTCCTACTTTAACTTGTGAGTGTCAGGTATTTTGTTCTTACAAAGCGAAAGCCAAGATGTGAGTCAAACCATGAGCCAAAACAAATCTCCCCTCCTTTAAACTGCAGGGGTCGGGCCGGGGATTTAGCTCAGTGGCTTAAGCGCCTGCCTGGCAAGTGCGAGGTCGTGAGTTCGATCCCCAGTACAAAAAAAAAAAAAAAAAAAAACTGCAGGGGTCAAATGTTTTATCCCGGTGATAGAAAAGCTGACCAGGACAAGTTCCCTAAGATAATGGGTGGAAGCAGAGTAGATACCTGGCAGCAGTCAGAGCAGGATTATTCTCCAGCCCACTTCTAGGCTGGGTGCTCACACACCTCCTTGTGTCCCCCTCCAGTGAGCCGTACTCAGTGGGGTCCTGGGAGAGCCACTGTTCTCTTCTTCATGAAAGCTTTTGAGACAGACCAATCTTTGTTTTATTTTTATCACTGAGTTCTGAAAATAAGTTCTAAGGGAAAAACGAATGCCTCTGCATTATCATCAGATTCTATATTTAAATTTCCAGTAGTTTTCCAGTTTCTCCCCAAAGAATGGATGTCAGTCTTTCAATGTTTAGTATTCAAATACCTGTTCATAAAAATCCATCTTAGTCCTGTTTTTGCCATATTTATTTCCTATGGATTTTTCTCACTTTGATTCTATGTTTAGCAAAACTTTCCAGTATGTAGATAAAAATAATTGCCTTTCAATTGGAAGGAAACTCTTAGTGCAGTGCAGGATTATTTGCTAGGCTGAGCCTCACTTACTTAGAAGTCATTTGCCTGAAATATTTAACATGTACTCCTGAAAAATTCTTTCCATGTCAGGAAGATCCAAACCATTTGGTGTAAAAGGAATCTGGTTTAAAAAAACACCTAGGATCAAGGCAACATACAAAATCAAACTTTGGTTAATAATTATACAGGACTATAAAGGCCACAAATTTACTTTCCTAAACTATAATTTTCAGAAACTTTTTTCTGGTTCTAGGGATCAAACTAGGCCCTTGTGCATACTAAGCAATTCTTCTACCACTGAGTTACATCACCAGTCCAGGAAATTTCTATCTACATGGAAGCTGCACTAGTTAATCCGTTGAGTATTTTACAGTCATCTTTTTATTATAAGCAAAATAAAGGCTCATGGATATTTGGAAAATAAGGAAGAATATAATCATTTTTTCAGAAACTCACATGGCTAGGAGTGTAGCTCAGTGGTAAAGCACTTGTTTAGCATGTGCAAGGCCCTGAGTTTGGTTCCCAGCACAGAAGCAAAAAAAAAAAAAACCACAGAAAACCTAACCTTGTAACTCCAGCATTCAAAGATAACCTTTATCAACACTTCAGGACGTATCTTTCCTGTGTGTGTATGAAACATCTCTGTGATCATGCCACTCAGACATTTATAACCTGACTTAACACTTACTGTTTCGTTTTGAGGATTTCCTCATACTACAACCCCACAGTTTAAAAAATCCATTTTAATTGGCTCAAAATATTCCATTGTATGACAGAGTTATCATGTATTAAATTATTTTTTGTGTTAGGCATTTAGGAGCCACATTACTAATTATGCCTTGACAAGCCTGCATGAAAAGGCTGAGCATTTTTGTTGTTGTTGTTGTTGTTGTTGTTGTTATTTGTTTGTCTTTAACAAGGAAGTAGCATCCTGGAAGAAGCTGAAGTTCCTCTTCTCAGCCTCTGCTTCTCTCTCTGTCTTTGGTTCTGCACTGACTTCATTGGAAAGTCTTCTTTCATTATATTAAAGAATAAGAGTGAGAGAAAGAGGAACCTACAGTGGTGATTAGAATGAGGGTTTTGAAGAAGATAAACTTTGCTCTCTGCTGGCGTAATACCTTTTAGGAATATGTTTTAGATGTTTAGAGTATTAGGATTCTTCAGAGAGAACTAGTAGGGGGAAGGAGAGAGAGAGAAGTCAGGGAGACAGTGAGAGGGACACACTAGAGATAACAGGGAAGTGACTGAGGGATCAGCGCCCTTGATTCTGGAGGCTGAGGAGTCACAGGCCAGGCCAACTCGCCTGCAAGTTGGAGGCCCTCGGACGCTGCTAGCGTAGCTTGGTCTAAGGCGCCTGCCTCAGAACCGAGAAGGCCAGTGGCTGAAGGCTTGAACCCATGGGGGCACTGAGCTAGGTATCAGGGTCCAGTGGTCAGAGAGCCTGGCATCCTGAAGTCCAAGGGCAGAAGGAGCAGGAAGATACCCCCGTGCTGGGAGACAGAATCAGAAATGCCCCTTCCTCTGTAGAGGACAGATTTCCCCACTCAGCCCACCAACCTACCAGGCAGTTTCCTCTGCAAACATCCTCACAGACATGCCCCGAAGCTATGTTTACCTGCTCTCCATGTATGCCTTAACCTAGTCCAATGGACACCTACTCAGCAACCTTGTGAGTGATGGATTAAGAACGCTAGGGAAGTATAATTAGGAGTACACCTTAGTTTATTTTCAGTGTCCATTGAGTTTTCTCATCCCTTTTGCCTTTTTCTAGTGAGCATCAGTATTTGGAATAGGATTGGCCCAGAGAATCTTTCCAGCACCAATAGCTGCTGTATTCAACACATTTATGCAACTGCTCTACACTGAATGTATATGATAATAATAATAATAATAGCATTATAGGATTGTGATAAAGATTAAATGATTTGATGAATAAAGAATTTAGCTCAGCAGACCTGGTAGCACACTACCCTAGTCCCAGCCACTCAGGGGGCTGAGGCAGGAGGATCACAAGTTTTGGTCGGTCTGGACAATTTAGCAAGAAACTGTCTCAAAATAAAAATAAAGACAGCTGGCTGGAGATAGAACTCAGGACTCCCTGGGGTCAGTTTCTGGTGCTGAAAACCCAATCAAGAAATTCAGTTGAATGACTGACCTGAAATCGCTCATCAGGCGTCCCATGAGATTAACCATGTCATCGTCTTCCTTTGAATAGCTTTGAACAGCAAGTCTATAGCTGACACTTGCACTTGTAGCTGCCACAATGACTCTGAAAGGTTAGCGAAGACAAGGAACCTTTCTGTCCCCACATGCTTCCACGACACACCTCATAGTGACGGTCTGCTGATGCCCATTTAAATGGTCATGCTGAACTGAACTATGATGAACTGGAAGGAAAAAAAAACCACTGAGTGAACAGGGCAGGGCCACCTACACTTTCTATTCTAGCAGGGACCAGGGCTTCAGATTCGCCTGCTCCCAGACTTTGTAGGCAAGTTGCTTATAACACTCTCAGTCTTTGACCAATGTCAATAATAATGGTGACACAACAACCACACCTTGTCATCTAGAGTTAGTGTTAGAAGCATAAAGAAAGAGAAAGCAGTAAAAAATGATATTTCTTTTTAGGGGTAGAACTTGGATAAAAGAAGAGTTCATTAAGACTTTTTTGAAAGGCAGATGGCCCGCTGATGATGGGTGGAGAGGACTCCAGCATTCCTACGTGTAATTAACATCTTTCTTCCACATTCAGCATTTGCAGCCCAGCCTACAGCAGCCAGCCGGGCTCCTCCTGAGGCGAACCGACACTCCGTTCAGCATTCACATAGGGAAGGGAGTCGGAGGGCCTTACATTTGGGAAGAGGAAATAAAGGATGCAGTTATGGGTCTGTGTAGAACTGGCTCAAAAGCTGCATTCCCGAGCTGGAGGTAGAGCTCAGTAGCAGAGCACTTTCCTAACATTTGCACTGCCCTGGGACTCGATCCCCAGCACCACAAAAAAGAAAAAAAAAAAAAGGTCTCATTTCAGGTCAAGGTCATGACTCTCAGCCTCTACAGAACAGCCCAGAGGCCACAAGTTAAGCTTCATGTTTACATAGTTCATCAGTTTGTTTTCAAAGAGTGGCTCCAAAGTCAGCAGCTTAATCTAACGTAACCAGCAGACAATCAAACAGCCAGCAGAGGCATCCCAAGAGGGGTAAGTGGGAAGAAGGCAGGACTCACCGCCACTTAGCTGTCTGTGCCACCGAACCAAGAATTTCAACCTTCTGTTACATTTTAGCATTCAACCACTGTTTCTCTCAACATGTGCCCCCCCTTTTTGCTAAGTCTTTCTGTCAACAAAACTGAAAAACAATCTCTATTCAGTAAGTATTGGGATGGGAAGGGTCACTCCCATCAGCAAATGGACATTATCTTTTTCAAATCAGCAGAACAGGAAAGGAACGCAACAGGAGGGTTGCATTAATAATGGACTCAGCCCCCAACCAGGTAGAGGGCTTTCCAGGGGACACCGGGAGAGGTAGAGACAGCAGTGAGCTGCAGGGGGTGGTAAACCACGTCGCCCCACCTGAGAGAAGCTGCGGGTGCTAACCACCTCACACTGATCGCCAAACTAGTACGAACCAGAGTGACAAAATGTGCGTAGTCCGAACATCTCTGTGGAAAGTCTCCTGCTGAAAGCAGCATCTGGTAATCCTTGACTTGTCTTGGTTGTTTTGCAGGAGACAGAGGAAGCAAGGAAGGCACCTGCAACCCTGTGTTCGTGGCTGGCAAACCAGGCGGATGGGTGATGTGGAAGGGTGGGTCCTCCTGTTTCACCTTAACCCTTGCCAACTTAAAAAACAAACAGGTATCAGAATGTTTACCTGAAAGGTATGTGCAGTGAAGGGTACAATGTCTGTGATTTGCCTAAGAATTATCTGGTGGCAGCGGGAAGGGAGTAGGAGGTAGTATGGTGGGGATGTAGAGAAAACAGGATTGCCTGTGAGTTGGTAATTGTTGCAACGGTGTGTGTGGGGGGTTCATTCTGCAACTGGATTGTGTATTATGTCTACTGTATTGTGTTTGACATTTCTCATAATAACAAGTAAAACAAAACAAAACAATTACATGACTCATTCTAAGGCGAAACAAACTCTAAAAGGAAGAGTCACTTATAGACATGACAAGCTTTCAAAAAAGGAAATAATCTATCAGTAGAGGCTCACACAGTCCCCACTGGGAGACAGGTGTGTCTATTGGGGGCACAGGCTGAGAAGGCAGAATCTAAAATAAACGGTTGGCTGGCCATGGAACACCTTCGCTAAGAGCCACTTGGAAATTTGTGGGGACATTTTCGTGTGGGATACTCACTGGCGGCCACACTGGCTCTCATGGGTGTAGGGGGCCAGGGGCGCTCAGTGTCCTCTGCCGCAAGGACACAGAACCACCCTGCTGAATGCCAGGAATGTCCTAATTGAACAGGGCCTGTGTGAGGAAACGGAAGTCCAAGGCAGCCCTTGGGGGAGCTTTGCTTTTAGATTTTAGAGGCACGTGGTGTGCGCGTGGGAAGGACATGGTGAGGGAGGAAGAGTAAAGACCACGTGGAACTGTAAGAAATGAGTCAAGGCCAAAGAGCCTGGCATGGTGGTGCACGCCTGGAATCCCAGCACTCGGAGGCTGAGGCGGGCGGAATGCCATGAGTTCTGGCCAACCTGAACTATATAGAGACCCTCTCTTACAAAGACTAAAAAGCAAAAAACATAAAAAACAATAAATAAATATGAAGAAGAGGAGAAAAGAGAAGAGGGTCAAAGACTAAATAATTGTAGGCTTGTCAAGGTTCAGGAACCGACACAACTTAGAGATACAGCAGGATTTTCCAACATCTACAACAGGCCACACGCGTAATTAAAAGAAAATCAGAGAACAGTGGTAAGAAGGTACATAGACAGGAAGCACTGCCAGGAACCCATGCCCGTGCCGCCAGCAAGACTGTGTCAGGACTACTTAATCCTCGAAGACTCAACGCCCACCCCGAAGAGCTAGGAGCAATCCTCCCTGCTTCCATCTAGGAGCTTTGATTTAAAAAAATTTTTTAATTGATTTTGGAGCCACTGTCAAAAAATCTTTTCAATTTTTCTACTTGACTTCAAGATTACCAAGGATATTAGTGCTTACAATAGCACTTTTGCTGGAGCTGAGAAAAAGTATATATATCCACGTACAAATATATATATTTTGGTACTGGGAGTTGAACCAAGGGCCTACAGTCTCATCCAGTTTAAACATTTTTTTATATACTTTGAGACAGAGTCTTTCTAAGATGCCCAGGCTGAGCTCAAACTTAGGTTCTTCCTACTTCAGCCTCCTAGAGCACGGGGAGTGCACCACTCGGCCAGGTTATACACGCCCAGCGCATACAGAGAGTTTAAACTGGCACATAATAATTGACCAGGAGCTGTAATAAACCACAGGCCAGCAGCTCCATCACGCGAGCATCTGGGTTCTAAAATACAGTTCCTGGGCTGGCCTCGCACTGTTGATCAGAGCCTAACCTCAAGGAGCACAGGTGTGGCTCGGGGAAACAAGGACGCGTTGAAAGGACACTTCCGAAGGGCACCAGGAGCTTGGGTCCTAACTGGGTGGCACAGATGGTGAATGCTGCTAAGCCAGGCGAGGAAGAGTGGCTGTGGCTGGCAGCCTGCAGGGAGCGCTTTGAGAAAAAAACAGGCCTAACCACAGTTCTAAGAGAAGCAGGTTCCGAAGGGCCCACTTGTGGAAAGTACAGAGCTGGGGCAGGAAGACAAACCAAGGCCCCTCCTTGGCCGCGTCCTGATTTCCACTCCACCTCTAACCAGCTGTGCTGGCAGGGGCGCACGCGCTGCCTACTGGTCTTGCTCAGCCCTTGGGCAGCCCTGGGCTCTCCGCTTCTATAATCTACCTGCTTTTGACTCATCGCTGCCCAGGTCCTTGGGCCATTGTGTACTCTGGCCTCAGTTCCGCACCCACTGCTTTTGGCCACGTGCCACCAGTGCCTTGGCCTGAAACAATGAACGTCATTGGCCGCACCTGGGCAGGCAGCCGGGCCGGTTCACAGGGTGGAGAGTGGGCGCAGCCATCTCTCACGGAAGGAACACGCGTGCTTCATGTAATCAGATCCGAGGCGACGTGTATCCAAACATGTTCTGTTTTTCTCCCTTATGTGTTGGTACATTCCTTTTTATTTATTCGTTTTATTCTTTTTTTTCTTCTAAATACTGGTAGAGACATTTAACTTGGTAGAGAGAAATCTAACTTGATAGAGAAATTTACCTAAATGCATCATGTATGATAGCCTGGGATAATTTTGAATAAGATTTACTAAAACGTTGGTAAGCAGCACCACAAGAAAAAATCAGTTGGTAAGTGACGCCTGCAATATGTTACCCAGAATCATCTTAAAATGCATAAATTCTCTCCACCAAGAGTCAGTAGATCTACGTGAGTCATGATACTAACTGCGATCAAAATAATCCTGTTATATAATTCATTCTACGTTGGGGTCATAATATTCATGAGAGTCTGAAGTAAATTACTGTGTTCATTCTAAATATGACTTTAAAAAACTATACATCATAGATCTCTTACACCTCAAGTTATATCCACTCAGTACAATAATTAAGAACAATTCTTTTTCTTTCAAGAATTAGAAACCGTATGTTCTACTAAAATCCCCAACTAGACAAATTAAAATGATAGCTGATTACATATTTAGAAATACATTAAAATACCGTGTACATGGATTGGGAAAGAGGAAACAGAATGTTGTATTTTTTCTTCCTTGACTGGCTTTGCCAATGCTGTATTTGGATTCTGGTGTTTGTGCTTATCTGGGGTCATGTTGGCACAGGCATGAGTGTTCTGAATTTTTGAAGGATGTGTGTGCGTGTGTGTGCACACGCGTGTGTGTGTGCATGCCTGTGGGGGGCTGTTATTGCTGAGCTTGTTGGCACACATTTCTCTTAATGAAGAACTTCTGATAAACGTTAAAAATTTCACAACATACAGACACTTGATAACAACAGCATGTTTTTCTTGGGAAAAGCAACTGGCTACACAAAGCAGTTGATGTATAAGTTCTGTTTATTTTGTACGAAACAAGTTGGGGGGTCCTGGAGAGATTCTATGAAGATTCCCAGAGTTTTCTAGATAGTTTCTGGGACGGCCAGTTTTGACATATCATGCTAGCGTATTGATTATTGAGTTTTTAGCTGTTTAGTTTGATGCTTCAGTCATATTCTGCTCCAAATTTTAATTCACTCTAAATTGCTAATACCAACATAAATTGATGAAGGGATTTCTGGGCACTAAACTAGAAAAATGTTTTCCCCCGGAGTTCTAGTAGGAAATGAGATAATGAATCTAGTATGGTGTTTTCCACATCAATGGTTCTTTCAAGTGGTCACTCACACGTCTGTTGATTGATTGTTATTTCTTCAAGTAGATCAAAGAAGTATTAAAAATGAATTATGAAGTTCAGTTTAAACCTCAAGCACATGGAGTTTGACCCATTTAGAGCAAATGTGCTTCTTCCTGGAATCTTATTTTGGTTTCTGATATTTCTTCAGCTACCTTTAGAGAATATGTTTTCCACACTTTGTTTCTAAGAAACATAGATTATAAATACGCTGTTACATTTGCACAGCCTGACAACATACAAATAGCTGTGAATATATGCATATATACGTGGTAGTTGATTGTGGCATCAGTTCCGCCTGGCGTATCACACAGTGGCTATGGAAAACAGGTCAGTGAGCTGGGAGACCGGTCCTGAAGACAGGCTGGGAAAATACTTCCCAAGTGTGTTATCTGTGGCCCCACCAACCCGGCCAGTGGGTCACCCCTGGGTCCCAGCCTACCAGACCTTTCCCACTGTTTGCAGAGCCTGGCACAAGACTCCCAGGACGCCCCTGCACTACTAGGGAACTCTTAACTGTCACTGAACTAAAAAACAAAACAAAACCTCAAGTAAACAAATAATTTTATCAAACAGGCTGTTTAAAACCATTTTCCTTCATCTGCTGGGCCACAGGAGAAAGAAGAGTAGAGATGGCCAGAAGTCTGTTTGATACCCAAACCCCCATTCTCACGCCATTCGGGGCTCCTGAATTCTCAGCCCTCAAAAAACAGCTCTTACAGCAAAGTTTGTTACTTGTATTGGTTCAGAGTCAAGAGAACAGACCCCACACTCCCTTCTTTTTGCTCCAATATTCTTAATCCCATCTGACAAACGTGTTGGCAGATGACAGCCTTCATTACTGTTTTTCTTTTTTTCGGTGCTGGAGATTGAACCTGCAGTCTCCAGGGCGCTAATAAATGTTCTTCCGCTGAGCCACGTCCATAGCCTGACAAAGGAGTTAAGACTTTTATTTGGGTAGTGGCACTGAGTTCCAGAAACTTCCTTTCAACTTTACCTTCCACTCGGGCTACATACTTGGCTGTTGACTGATCGCAGAGTTAACAGCAGCTCAGACATGAATGAGCCTTGCACATGAAATGGGAGGTTCGGGCTCATTCACACCCAAGGGGGAGAGTTCAGCTCCCTCGGCCCACAGCAGCAAGACTCCCTTCCTCTCGCTGCTGTTTGTCTCCACGTTGGCCACCAGCTCCCAGGAAGCAGGTTGGGAAGCTGTTGGGCTCCATCAGCCAGGGAAAGTGGATGCCTGACTCTGAAAGCCCTAGCAAAATCAGGGAGACCCACCCGGAGAGGGCAGGGGGAGAAGACATTCCCTCCCCCAGAACCATTTCTGCAGAAACCCTGGTCTCCCGCTGTTCTGCACTTCCGTCCTTCACTCACCAAAATGCCTCATAGATCCCCCTAAAAGTGACTGTGCTTTATGTAACAGTAACTTCTACAGAACATGGTCATGGATTTACATATATATTTTGGGATAGTCTTTTTTCAGAGTCTTTGAAATACTTCCAGCTACCAGAGTTGTTGATTCTCACAAGCCCGTGGCAGCATGAGTTTTAAGCTTGGGAGATGAGTTCCTTCTGAAGAGTCAGTGAGAAGTGCTGGGGGGCAGAGGGAACCAAAGGCCCTGAAATGGATCTGGGCCTTGAACCTTACCAGAGCTGGGAGACACTCCCAAGTAGATGTCACAGTTCTTGTTACTCCCCCCCCCCAACACCCTGAGAAATAAAGGAACTGTGGAGGCAAAGCCCAAATGCCTTATATGATGCCAGAAACCCCCTTACCCCCTAGGAAGACAATGGGAATGGGCCACCATCTTATGCTGCATGGGCTTATGGGAACAGAACGTTTTCCTACTGTGTGCTTCTGGAAGATTCTCCTGTTGTCCGCACTACCGGGGCCTTACGGGGAAGGGCTGTTTCCTGTCTCAGGCATAGAAGCCAGTCCATCTGCAGATCTGAGAAGAGATGGTGGTTAGTAAATAGGATTTCATTTTATTTGCCCACTGGCCCCCTCCCCCCACGCAGTGGAAACTGCCAAAGGTTAGGAATCAGGAAGTTTGGAGACTGGTTCTGCTACTTCCAGACTGTGGCTTTGGGCAAGCTGTTTACCCTAACGGTTGAATTTCTCATTTGTCAGATAACTTAACTGTATGTAACCCTCAGCGTTCACCCCTGAGATGGAGAGTTCTGCCCTCCTGGTAGACAGATACTTGCGCCTTTTGTGTGGGATTCGGGTGAGGTGGGCACGGTGTGACACACAGCGGGAAGAGCAGAGAGTTACTGGAGAAGGAAAGACAAGTACACTGGGAAAGGATGAGAAGAAAAGAGAAGATAAAAGCCAGAAGGGAAAGGAAATCGGAGAGTGTGGAGGGGAGGAGGAGCTGTTCCTGGAGCAGCTACGGGACACGGGCTGTTCAGAAAGAGGGAGCTCTGGGGGCCTTTGTGGGGTTATTACATTTCCCTTTAGCATCGCTAGATATTTCCGTTAAATAAGCAAATTATTTTACCAAATATTTTTTTAGAACCATTTTCTTTCATCAGCTTACAAGTGAAGTAACAGAAGTGCCTGGAAGCCTGTTAGATTCCTCTCCTGGACTCTATCCTAAACCCCAGCTATAAACACCTTTGGGACCCCACATTGGGGCGGGGGCTGTTGCTGCAGGAGGGGTATCATTACATGTCAATGAATTCATTGTTTTCTGAGCTGCTTTTCAGCCTGAAGGTAGACAGAGAATTGCCACCTCCTTTGATGTCATTGTCCTGGGTCATGGGTCCCAAGAGCTATGATGTGCAGGTGACACCCTGAGAAACCCCCATGGTGACAGTGCATAAACTTCCCAGAAACCCCACTTACATTTCTGGAAGTCTCTTGAATCCAAAGGAAACCTCATAAAAAATCAGCTAAAACACTTGTGCACTTAAAAACACTTCCAACAGTTCCTGATCTTTCATCAGCAGCAAATAATAAAATGGGGGGAAAAGAATCGAGTTGAAGGAAATATTGTTTCTATCTGTGGGCAGGTAGTATTCTGCCATTGTGAGCTGACAGGTTTTAATATTTCATGCAATTATCTGAACAGATAGTTTTCAAAACTTATCCCCCTCGTTTTTGTCCTATAATATTTCATTTCTTTTAGTGATCACCAAAGTGCAGTGAAGCACTTTTATATAGGAATTATATTTAGAAATAAAGCTAGAGGAATTCATGAAGGTTGAACCCTTCTTTTATTTTATTTTCATTTTGGAAACTAGTTCTATCAGGTTTCACTGCATGATTTTTCTGTGTCATAAAATAGGAAGCTAAATAAAGGAGAAAGAATTAACTTCACTGGCCTCTCACCACCCAGCTTCTCATTTGCTGTCCCGGCAGGAAGCCGCCCTCTGCTCACCACCCAGGTGGTGCCTGGCACTGCCTGTCATCCCCGTGCTTGTGTGGGATGAAGCCAAAGCAAATCCGCCGCAGCACTTGCCTGTGGAGCAGAAGTCATCCTGGTGGGCTTGGAATGGCATTTATTTATTTACTTAAATATCTATGTTTGTGGTCCTGGAGATTGAACCCAGGGTCTTTGCACTGAGCTAACACCCTCAGCCCTTTTTTTTTTTTTTTTTTAATTTATTTTTAAACTTTGAGGCATGGTCTTGCTAAGTTCTCTAAGTTGCCCAGGCTGGGCTTGAATTTGTGATCTTCCTGTCTCAGCCTCCCAGAATGATGGGATTGCAGGTATATGGTACCACACTCAGCCAGAGTAGTGTTTAGAGAAGTCCTTCACGCCCAGGTCTTTCCACATCGTGTGGACTGAATGACAGACCTGACGTCTACTCTGTGGTTCTAGGGAACACAGAGCACCTGGTCCCACGGTAGTAAAGTTTTACTGCAGGGGCCAGTGGCAAGAACAAACATCACCACACCCCTCCCCCTTGCCGCAGGGTCTCATAAGAGCATGGACCGCAGGAAATGAGCACCATGGGCCGACGTGCTGCCCGTGGGGGCAACCACACTGGCATTTCTGTCTCTACTGAGGGGATAATTTCCACACTGCTGAAAAGGGATCGTGATGTGTATAAAGTAGTAAAGCTAGTGTAGAACATTTGAAAAACATAGAAGAGAAATAGGAAGAATAAAATCACCCAGAATTATACAATTTTAGTGTTAATCATTTTGGGCTTCTTATATGTACATTTATGTTTATGGGATATGTATGCATATATAATAAAAATAAAATGCCATACATGTGTTTGGTAGACCAACCTTTTAAAATTAGCCATAGAATGTGACTGTGTCTCAACTGTATTAAATAGTATTCTATGTCAGATTTGTCTTTTTGAGCTAGGGCTTCACTGTGCAGTTCAGGCTGGCTGCGAACTCATTATGTAGCCCAAGCTGGCCTTGAACTCACTGAGATCCTCTTGCCGCAGCCTCCTGAGTGCTGAGGTTACAGGCGTGCACCACCTTGCCCAGCCTGTTTTGAAGTGACTGTATACTATTGCATTACAGAGTGGTGCTATGATTTACTTAACCAAGTCCCAGTGACTACCCATTAACCCCAATTTTCTGCTATTAAAAACAATAGTTCACAGGAGCCTTTGTAAGCAAATCTCAGCAGACCTCAGCAATAAATTATTTGGCATAAATTTGGAAATGTTGAAATGGCAGGTCACAGAGCATGCCCTAATTTGAAAGGTTTTTGACATGCAATTGTAAGCATCAATTTTTAGTCTCCCCAGTTTTGAAAACACTGCATATTATCTTTAAAAAAAAACTCTTTGCCAATTTGATAAAAGAAAAATGTTGGATTCCATACCTAGCACTGTAATAGAAGTTATTTCACTGTGGTTTGAACATGAATTTCTGTGATTGTTAATGAAGCTGATTTTTCACATGTTTATTACCATTTATGTATTTTAAAAAAATTTTTACTACCTCCTCCCCTTTCATGTTTATCTTTCTTTCCCTGAGCTACAAGGTCTCTTCAAATGTAACCCTTTGTTAATATACTTGCCAATCTTTCCTGGCTTGCTGTCAGCCTGCATTGTAATTACAATGTTTTTTCATTTGCAGAGTTTTTCATTTCTGTGTAGTAGAAGCGATTGTCTCCTTTATATTTTTTGAGTTTACTTGTAGACCACCCTCAGTAAGTCATACGCATGACTTGCAGTAGCTTGTTCAGCATTTTACAAGATTAAATAACTGATGACAAAGACCAACTCTTACTTCTCCCTAAGTGTCCTGTATTTGTTAGATTGCAAATTGCTCATTAAAAACACATTTTAATAGAGCACATACTATGTTTCAGGACTATTCCTACCTATGAGATGGATACTGGTGCAAAACTACTTCTTGATGAATCCCACTAGCACCAGTTTTAAATAATTAACGTACGTGAATAGTGAAGAGAACAGGGCAAGAAGGGAATCAAGATGAATCAAAAAAATCTGTCACTTGTAAAATTTATACTGCAGTTATTATTATTGTTATTATTATTGTTACTATTTGAGGCACTAGAAATTGAACTTAAGTTCTTCCCACTGAGCTACGTCCCAACCTTCTTTATTTGTGATTTTAATACAGCGTCTTGCTAAGCTGCTAAGTTCCCTGGCTGGGTTTGAATTTGTAATCCTCTCTCAGGCTCCAAGAGTGCTGGGATTAGAGGCATGTGCCACCATTTGTACATCATTCTGTTGACTACTGAGTGTCAGCAGTTAGATAGAAACAAGACAGGCTGGGATGGGGCACTTGGTGGACACAGACCCTGTGGTAGTCAGATTTCTATTGTTATAACAAATACTGGAGCTAATCAGCTTATGGAGATAAAAGGTTAATGTTGGTTCACAGTTTTGAAAGTTTCAGTCTTTGGTTGGTTTGCCCCATTGCTTTTGGGCCTGTGGCAAGACAGCACATTGTGGGGGCAGTGCATGGTAAAACTGCTCATGTAGTGAGTGGAAGGCAGAAAAGGAAAAGGAAGATGCCACAATTCCCTTCAAGGGCAACACTGACCTCCCGTGACACCACCTCTTCAAGTTTTCCACCGCTTCCAAAGCACAAACCTCAGGGTGTGGGACTTTGGCGGCATCCAAGATCCAAACTACAGCCAGGGCCTTCTCAGAAGAGAGCAGGTCACACTAGAAAAGAGCACACAGGAAGGGAGACACTGTTTGGGTCACCTCTGGATGATAGAATCTGCCACCAACTGTATTTAGAGCCTTATCATGGGATGAAATACAATGTACAGTAGCAGTAAGGGAGGTGTGTAGACAGAGAAGTCCTGGACTTGTCCTGGAGAAGAGGAGGAGGAAGACAAGGAAGAGGAGTCAGCAGGCAGAAGAACCCCTGAAACAAACACCATCCCTTGCAGTAGCTGCCACTTCCTGCTGAATTTCCTTAGGAAGTGCAATCAGGATAGGTTTGCCTTTCCCCCTCCTGATTTTTTTTTTTATTGTAGTAAAATATATATGACCTAAAGCTCACCATCTTAATCATTTTAAGCGTATAATTCACTGGAATTGAACACAGCCACGGAGCTGTACAACCACCACCACCACCCGTCTCCCTAACCCTCCGCATCCTGTGAAACAGAAACCAAGCCCACTGAATGCTCTGTCCCGTTCCCTTCTCCTCCCAGCCACTGGTGGCACCACTGCATTTTCCATTTCTTTAACTTTTGGTGACGCTAAAGCACCTCGTGTAAGTGGAATCCTACTGCATCTGCCTTTCGGTGACTGGCTCTTCTCATTTAGTATAATGTCCTAAAGACTGGACTGATCCTGCATCAGTTAGTTGCAAGCCGGCGTCCCCCAGCCCCCATGACTGGGGCTCAGCCTGGGCCCCTGCCCAGAGGATCAGACCCTCAGTACCTGTCCATCCTGCAGCTGTGCGATCTTCTAAAACACTAGCAGTGGGGATGGGCGTTGCCAAACCCATTCTAGAATACCAACTTTGCCCCTTCTTTGAAGAAAAAAATTATACAGTTTCCCAAATGCTAAAGAAAACTTAACATCTAAACAGTAGCATTTGTGTATATAGATAACTGGAGTTTGGAATTTTCTCTACTAGATGGTGAAAATTGCCCTACATCTTGGAGTACTGCTAAACTAACAGTCAAAGGTAACAATATTTCCACCTCCAGGAAACTAAACTGCCTGAAGTTTCCTAAATGGCAGGTCCAAGGTAATAGAACAAAATAATGAAGTCCCTCTTTACAAAGTCCCTGCTAACTCAGTTGAAATAAACAGTCCATGTATTAGAGTTGGAATTTCTATTATTATAAAACTGAAATGGGTTGTGACCCCTACGGAGAATTATAAAGAACTAAATACATGTTCCTTTAATGTTGTTTGTGCTCATGCAAATGATGCCCTGTGACACCCACTAATGCTTAACTACTGAGTTAGAAACAAGAACATGGCAATTTGGACCACTCCAGAGCCTGCTGGCTGTTTTGTGGTTGTATGCAATTTGTGTGTTGTATACAAGAAGACTTGACCTGGAGCGGGCATCTAGAATGGTGTAATTAGAGACACTTTCCGAGGAAATTACAGTGACAGCTGAAGGCTTGAGGATTTCCGTGGGAGCCTGGAGCTGCAGGTACTTGGGAGGCACAGCAGCCCTTGCTGAAAACCATGTCCAATGGTCGTGTCGCCGAGAACAAGCATTGAGGACGCCCCGAGCTGCCCAGAGCCAGCAATCGTGTCTATGGCAACGTACTGCTCCATTTTTAAACCTTTCATCGCTTTGAGGGAAATTACTTCAGTTTTCTTCCTTTTTTTTCTCTTTTTCTTCCCACCAATTTCAGAGTATGTACCAGCAATGAATACACTCTGGGTCTAGCATTTCCTGGTAGTTAATGACTAGCTGGGTTAAGTGCCCTTGGCTTTACTGCCAGCCAGTCCTTAATTGCTACACCAGGAAGCACTTTCCAATCAAATTATTGTTTAATACAAACAAAAGAAAATGAACTGTTATTGCCCTCAACAATGATCACTCTCCCTGAGCCTGCGTAGGAGCGGTGGAGATTTTAAGTTAAGGAGAATGTAGCTCTGGGGTTCAGGGAGAGGGGTGAAGTTCATGGAAGTCTTTTGGGGTCGGCTCACTCTGGGGTGGGGTCGGTCATACCCAGGACAGTTGCCACACACCATCCTGGTCCCTCAGTCGCCCAGTGCAGCCCTGTACCATAAGCCAGGGGCTCCAAATCCTCCTGCAGGGGAGCGTGAGAGGGAAAGGCAGCTTCACGGAGCAGCAGGCACACTAAGTCTGCAAGCACAGTCAGCCAAGCCCCTGAGTCCTGACAATGTGCAGTGACGCCAGAAATGCCACCGCCAGGAGAGTACAGTCATCGCTGTCTCACAGAGGGAAAATGAGACTCAGACAGGTTGACCTGGCTGAGACCCGTTACCCCAGCAAACAGCAGGGCTGGCATTTGATTCTCAGTCTCTCTATCATGGCCTAGAAATTACCGTAAAATCTGTACAACGTATACTTTATGATCTTTCCCGTCTTCTTAGGTAAAGTTCAGGGACATCATAGATAGCCACGTTATTATACATCCCATCCGCAAGACACTTTTCATCTTGCAAAATGGAAACTATGCCCATGACATACTAACTCCCATCCCCTCTCCCCAGCCCCTGGAAGCCACTCTTCTTTCTGCCACTGGTAGTGTGACAACCCCAGGTACCTCATAGAGGGGGAATCACATAGCATTTGTGCTTCTGCAGTTCATTCCGCATAGCACAGTCAAGGTCCATGTCCCTTGCAGTGTGCATCAGAATCTCCTTCCCTTGGGAGGCTGCCTGGTATAGACGCTCCTTACTTAACCACCGAGTTAAGGCCCCACAACTGGGTTGTTAAATGAATCGCTTCCTGCATGAGGAACTGTATGTAGTATGAACATTGTAATATTCAGAACACAGAAATGGTCAAAGGAAACTCCAACTTGATGCCTTTGCTTTTATTTGTGTAACTCTTAATGCAGCACTCTAATGTATAACAGAACATAAAACTACAACCCTGTACTATACAGCACGATCAGCACACATTATAGTACTGTATTAACAAGAGGGACTGTACAAAACAAGAGCTGAGGTTCCATAAACAAAATGCACAGAAATACACATAAAAGACGGTCCTAAGTCTGAACAGCACACCTCACTTGTAAGTACAAACATTTGTTAAACAGGTAGGTTGTTAAATGAAAAAGTTCTGTATCGTAGTGTCTGTATGCACCGCATCTTGTTTCTCTGCTCATCCATGGGTGGACATTCGAGCTGCTTCCATTCTTGAGCTTTGGTGGAGAACTCCCCTGTGGTTAAGTCTTCAACCCTGAGCCTCCCTGGGCCTTGGACGCAGTGCCCTTAGAGGACAGTGCACAGCCGTGAATGCCTGCAGCCCATCAGCCCACACCACCTTGCAGGTCACAGACCTCATGCAAGATGGCCAAGGTGGGCTCCCCAGTCACATGATGGCATCTCTGACGAGGACTTCCGGTGCTCGGGCACGGGCTCCTGCAAGTCAGCGCTGCCGTCTCAGGCTGCGATGCAGCTCAGCATTGGCGCACCTGCTTAGTGTACACGAGGCCCTGGGTTCAATCCCAACACCAAAACAAAACAGAAACTCTTCTGCTCTGACTGAACCCCTGGGTTCCACACCCAGACTACAGCCCTCTGTGGGGCTGATGTCTGATCTGCCAGGTCCCCAGCAAGGTTAGGACAAGGGGTGTTCCAGGCCCAGCGGGTACCACTCCTAGTGGGATATGTGGGCACAAGAGGAGCACGTGGCTTGTGATAACTGATATTTAGCCTGTGAGGCTAGGAACTTGAGGTGACCTACAATGTGTGAGGCAGTCACTTACCCATGGAAAAGGATAGTCCTGTCTCCTGAACTCCATTCAAGTGGGGTTGTCACTAAAGTGGACCCCCTGAGTCCTGGGACCTCAGCACTGCCAGCCTTCCCAGACTGGCCTCCCTTCCCTCCCCTGGTCCTAAGGTCCTGGCTCAAATGCATCTACCTAGGAGGCCTCCCCACAGTCCCAGTAGCACTGTCACTCCTTA
>PVJX010028648.1:0-23335 GCA_004027295.1 Dolichotis patagonum | reverse complement strand
AAACAGCCCAGGCCACTCTATGGGTCCGGGAGTTTCGGGTCCCAAAGAGACAGCCTGAGGTGCTGCTTTCTGGGAGACTTCCTGGGGGTGAAGGCAACATTCTAATTTTCTATATATATATTTTTCCTACTCTGAATTGTTTCATTTTCTAAATTGTTTATTCATTTAATTCTTGCAGAATTTCCTTCATATTTTGTGTTCTTTTTTATTTTTTTTACTGGTCATACAGATTAATGGATTCATTTTTGCCAGATTTACACATGCACATAACCAATGTAGAACACTTTTAGCTCTTACAGATGTGCAAGTCAAAACTACCTTGAGAGTCCATCTTGCCCCTGTCCAGACAAGCTAATGCTGGAGCATCTCTTTTTCAATTTGCTGTCAGTGGGTCTGTCCCAGAGGCTGGTCAGTTCCTGCAGAAAATGCTCCAGATCCTGCCCTGGTGAATGCACATCTGTGAATGCCCTGACAGCTTGCACTCCTCAGCAGTGGCAAGAGACTTCTCCTCCTACTACTTAGTGTGCTTCATTTCCCATAAGTCTTTTATCCCATTTCTTTAACTTATCATTAACTGAATATGTATTTAACAGCAAGACTAAGTCATTGCCAGGCCAGTTCCTCCAGAGAGGAACCTAGAAATGAGTTTCCTGATTCCTGGAAGTGAAGAATGTTTATGAGAGCCACAGCTGGATTATGTTGGACAAGCTGCAGGAGGCTCTGATACAGTGATAACCAATCTAAATCTTTACATTTAAATAAGTTTAAATTTCCTTAATGATGCTTCATGCCTGTCATGGATTGAGTTCCCTTTCTGTGTGTGACTTATGATGATGGGATGTTCATCATCTTAAATTTTGCTGGTCACAATTCTGGAGAGAAGAGAGACGACTGAGAGGCTCCCTTGGGCTGGAAATGACATGAGTTCTTTCATGGTCCCACTAATCAGTCAAAATGGATCTCAAGGT
This sequence comes from Dolichotis patagonum, assembly GCA_004027295.1. Lineage (NCBI taxonomy): Eukaryota > Metazoa > Chordata > Mammalia > Rodentia > Caviidae > Dolichotis > Dolichotis patagonum. Next base: position 22,367 of record PVJX010028648.1, on the reverse strand, counting down.
CTTACCCATCCACCAGATTTTTACCTGAACCCAGGTTTAATAAAGAATGGAAATATTTGTCCAAGCCATATTAATTACATGATATATTTAATGACTTCCTCTCATCCCACCCGCTGAGTTCCTTAAGCCTCAGACCTCCCACCTATTTATGATGCCAAGTAGGCATTTCTTATACCTCAGCACCCCTGTGAGTGCAGAGACCCTAAATTTTGCCTACAAGTGTGTCCCTAACTGCTGATGTTGTTTTTCAGATGCACTGTTTCCTTAGTGGACTTGCACTGATTTGGTGTCACTTTCATAATAATTAGAAGAGAAAATAGGTAAATTTTGTGATACAGCTGCCATGGATACACTTATGCATGTGAATTTTGACATATGTTTTGAAAAGAGAGCAATAGTTAAAGTCTTTGTGTGTAAATAAGAAACATTAGAATCATCTCAAAGTCTTCTTCTTTTTGTCTTTTCCTAAAACAAAGTGAATGACATTCCTCTGCTACAAGCCAGTGTCTCGTTCAACAGCAGAACACATGTGAGATGGTGGAGCCATGTAGTGCAGGTGTAATGTCACAGCACAGCATGTAACTCACACGCTTGTGATGTTTGTATAAAAAAAATCTACTGCTCCACAAGGCCTCTAAAAGTACAAAACACACAACCCTCCACAGTGATAAGAAGCAGCTGTATCACTGATCATTGCACACACTCTGCAATGCTTTCCATCACTGTTTTACAATGCGTTCTTTCTACTTACAAAACATTACTGACAAGCAGGATATATGTTACATGAGCAGCAACTTTGCACATCTCCCATTTCCTGTTTCTTTTGACTGCATACTTTTTCCTTGTGTTTAATTTAATGTTATGGTGTTTTGTTCTTTATGACCTTAGCACCAATAATAGGTAGATATATATGCATATATGGGTATATGCAATACACACACACAATTTAGGTCATGTAGCATACACTGTGAAATCTTCTAGATCAGGGGCCGGGGATTTAGCTCAGTGGCTTAAGCGCCTTCCTGGCAAGAGAGGTCAAGAGTTCAATCCCCGGTACCCCCCCAAAAAAAGAAATCCTCTAGATCTCTGTAATACCCTCCATCATGTTTGTGCAACAACAAAACACCCCATCAAGATGCTTCCCCTAACACATCCTCACTGTGATGTGAGCATGACTGTATTTCAATTCTAATTTAGCTTCATCTTTTCCCTTCTCCATTTGTCTGAGTGAAGACAGTGTCTCTTATAAGTTGTGCTATTCTAAGAATTTCCTCACACATTTACATACTTTCTCCCACACATTATATACACATTATATACTGCCAGTGTTAGGACTCCATTGCTTAAAATTTGTTACTGGCTACCTATGGCATAAATCTAGATTTCTAGACATGCTACAGAAAACTCAATTTGACTTAGCCCCAATCTGATTCTCTGATCAGTCAGAGTTTTCTCTAACTCTCTAATTTACCTCACTGCTTTTAACCTGTCCTCCTTCCTTATGCACCCTTCAATCCTAATTTTATTTTTTCTAAAGTTTGTCCATATTTGAGACAACACAAACCGGCATCTCTCATGACTGGTTTACATGACAGCCGAATGGATAGCTGTCAGTTTTCCATCTCAATATTTCAACAAAAAATTTTACATTATCATCGAAGGGTATTTGCAAAGCAAACATTTCTCATTTGTTATTTTATGCAATATAGAGGGAAAGTATTAATTATTGTGTCCCTCAAAATGCATCACAAAGTATAAAGAAATAAACTTGGTTTAATTGACTTACACTTTACTGAACTTACTATAACTCACCTAAGTGTTCTCATTGATGTCTCTTAAATTAACCCAACCTTTTGCTAATATTTTCTTCTGTTGTGAAGTCAAACATGGTTGATTGTTGCTCAAGGTAATTAGATGTGCCAAAAGATTCAGTTGTTCTGATTCTCTGCAGCCAGCCTTCACAGATGGTCAGCTGGCAGGCACCCAGAAATGCTGCTTCTCCCTATTAAGTGCTATCAAAACAACTAACCTTATAGATGATTACAAAATTACCCTATTTTTGTTTTGCCTACTTGCCAATAGTTGTGATTACTTGCAAGTTTTATTGCTTAAGGGAAATTATTTAGTTCAATGATAGTATTTTAGAACTAAAAAGCTGAGAATTCAGTTGTTATAATTTCTTTTAAATTGATTATTAGCTTTATTTAGAACATTTACTCTGTAATTTTAAGTGAAACATTTCTGGGGGAGGACACATTATATTTTTAACAATCTCAATTTAGTGTCAATTTTAAAAATACTAAATTTAAAACTGCAATAAAGGACACATATATCATACCAAAGTTAAAATAATTCAGTCAGTCAGCAAATAAGAGCCCAAGTCCCAGTGGCAGGTAATACAAGAATCCAAAATGAATTCTATTCTCAGAGGTGACAGAACACTGATTCTCCAGCTTGCTTGCAGGAGGCCCTGAGGTTAGAGAAACTTGGATGGAATTTCCTGTTTTACTGCATGAAATTTCCATGATGAAAATGGAGGATGGGGAAGGGGAGAGAGAGAGAGAGAGAATTGCAAGTCTTCAAATTCCAAATGTAGCATTTTATGTTGAAATAAATGAGACTTCATTAAACAGTAGATACGTTTTTCATTTGGGGTTTTATTGTCACCCACCCCTTTGTTCTTTACTTTTGAAGGCAGGCTCTTTTTATATCATTAGTTATGAAAGTTTCTTTAAACTCTACCTACGTGTCTACTTCAGTAACATGGCAGCAGGTGCACAGATTCACAATTTTTGTGAAGTATACATGTGTGTAAGGATTAAATTTCTGCTTTAGGAATTTAGTAGCTCAAAAATCAACTTAATATTTTTAAGTTTAGCTTTGCACAGTGGCAGTATTGTAGCCAATGAGGTTTATCCCAGGTGCAATTATTTCTAATATTTTTAAATTTACTTCAAAAGGCTGTAAATGATGTAACTACACAATGACAATCTGTGTGAGTTTAAAAATATTAACTTTAAATGATAAAAATCACATTATACAAATCCTATTTTCCAAAACCTACGTTGTTTTTTGTTAGAAACAGAAAGAATGTGAGGAGTAAAACCACAAAGAAAAAGAGAATGTTCAGTTTTCCCATATCTGATTGAAAATCTCAGGATGAAAAACTCATCAAAATACTGTGGTTTTTATAAATCAAAAATGTAAATTATGATTACCGAGGGTCATACCGTAGGTCAATGTAAATCAAGATCCCTATTTGATAGATTTTTATGAAAGGCTTTAGGGGGTTGTAACTGTTATATATTTAGTATCTGCAACTTTTAAAGTTTGGATTTACCTTTCTCCACTGTTGAAGCCATCACAGGTAGAAACAAATCTAAGATTTTCTTGTTGGATGAACAGTTAATGAGTAGTAAAATCATTTACTGCCTCCTGAGGGACTCCATCTAGCAAATACATGTGAGCCCTGGTAGGCATTCCAGAAGATTTCTCAAATTTTGTCTGATTGGTTCTAGTTCTTGCATTTCTCTCTTGATAATATACAAGCATACTTATCTTTAAAAAGCATGTAGCATTCTGTGTTTTAGGTCATTTTCAGTGCTTTGGAGAACTAAGTAAAAACAGAGAGGGAAGAATTTCAAAACTCAAACCACTTAGGGGAACATTTAGAAAGGGGAGTGGGAATAACAGAGAAGAGGCTCCCAGGGCCTCACAACCTGGGCAGCAGGTGCAGACCTCCCTGCAGTGGGGCCAGCACTGTAACTGGGCTTGTGGCTGGACTTGGCCACAGAGCTGCATGGGCCTCCTCCGGGTCACCATCCCCTGGCACTGGGAATCAAGACAGCAAAGGAAACAGTTCCACTGTGTGAGGATCTGCTTGTTTGGCCAAATACAGTCTCAGCCAGCTCTGCTTGGGAATGTTAATTATGGAGATGAGCCGGCGCGGGATGATGCATGCAGAAAACCCCTGTGGAAGCTGCGTCTGGTTTCCCGCAGCGTCCGCAGTGCACACAGACGCTCTCCTGCCCGCGGAGCACAGCGGGGCTGTGGTCCTGCTGCTCCGTGTTAATTAGAGAATAAATAAGTGGCCGGCTGGAGTCCATGGGCATATGTTGGTCAACTGTCTCTGTCTAATTAGGTTGTAAACCCACTGTGCAGGGGCCTCGCTGCAGTCTATGTTCTGGAAAGCATTGAATGTCTTGTACAGCCCTGGTGAGCAAAAGACTGGGCACATGGCTGAGACAAGGCATGAAAGAGGAAATTTTGAGGAATTTGCATGGGTGTGTGTGCATGCGTGTGTGTGTGCATGTGTGTGTGTGTGTGTGTGTGTGCAGGACCTTGCAAAACACTAACTAAATATCTGAGTTAAGGATGGAATTTTACTTTGATGAAATAATGTCTTGGATATTAGACATGGATAATACATGTATAACATAATAAATGGTATATAACTGAATAAAATTCTATATAAATTATGTGTATGTATAGCCTCTAAATTAAATGTGAGATTTGCAAATATAATAAGCATTGAATGGAGTAGATATCAGTTTAATTTGAATCCCACAGCACTTATACACACTCTGTCTAGTTTGCATGAATGTGTGAATGTGCTGTAGAAATAAACTAAGACCAACCAAGTGAGAAAAGCAAAGGCTGTCTGTGGTTTACTCGCTAAGGCATAGCAATGCACTGCCACTGCTCCCCAGAGGCTGAGGTGGAAGAGCAGCAAAGCTTTGGCTGGAAGAAATCAGAGTCTTCAGTTATGTCCTGATCAGTACCTGTTGGCAAAGGGAAGTTGCAGGCAGGTTAATCAGAACCAAAAAGTCTTACATAATTGGTTAAGAGTATATATTTGGCTTTCTATGTTTGCTTCTAATTTGTTATTGGGCAGAAAAAAATACAGAAGCTGTCAGCTATTAATCAGGTGCTGGATATTTTGAGTTGGTTGTTATAAAAATTATTAATTTAGCTTCCTGGTTGTCACTAGAGATGGCAATCACTCCTCCTCTAAGACTGGTTCAGAGCAGACCATCTTACAAGTTTGCTCAACATGCATGAGGGGTTGGTGTCCTTGGAAGTTCACTCTAAGCTGTGGATCAGAGTTCCTGTTTTACATATGGCTTGTCCATTTTCTGCTTACAGATTCAGTTGCATAGTGTAATGAATGTAAATTATTTATGTGTATGAATGTGCTTTTGTGTGTGTCTGCAACAATGCAATGTAAGTGTGATTTTAGTTGCACACATGGTTATGTCTTCTGCCTCAAGAGGCCACAAGATAGCCAAGTAAAGTTAAATATCATTTAACTTTGTTTTTTTAGTGTTTTCTTTTAGTATTGGCTTAAGCAAATACTGATGATCAATCAAAACCATGTTTATTTTGTGTGCATTAAAATTACTACCTTAAGAAAATTTTAGGAATTGCATGAATAATTAAATTTCTTCATATCTTAATGCGTTATTAAATATTAACACCTGTATCAGTGATAAACAATAAAATCATGACAGGCAACAAGCAGTGTGTGTATTTGTTCAGGTTCATTTATCTTGAATTCAGAGAACTACTACCTCCATACACTGACTTCACGACAAATGTACTATCCAAACCATTTGTTTTTTATATACTTCCCCAAATGTAAAGGAAACTTATAAATACATACTTTAGAGTATAATAGAAAATATAGTGATGTTAAAGCCAAATTCACAGTCTTTTTCATGGCTCTCTTATGCCGCTCACTGGAAACTCCCTACAGTTAGAAGGCAGATGATCTGCGCACACAGGGAAGCTCTGACGCAGTGGTCGTGGCCTGGGCGCTGCTCTCTTCTGTGTCTCTGGAAAACAAGTAGAGGTTCTATGGCCCCCTTCCACTGTCTGCCTGAATTAGTGAACTCGCCTGTCAGACCACCTGATGATGTTCTGCCTATTCATCCAAAGTTCCGTTATTCTCGAATTGCTCTCTGCCTGTGCTCGCTACACTCACGGTGAGAACCACTGGCAGCGAGCCATAAGGCTCGGCCTCACAGGAACAGTTCCAAGAAATATGGCTGAACCCCCAAACACTCCTCAGATCTTCCAAAGCAAGACACAACTCCATGGAAAATGCTTTCCAGCTTCATTTCTGAATCTCCCTCGTGGCCTCACTCAGCTCCTTACTCTCTTCTCTTCTTTCCACCAAATAAGCTCTGCATCTGGAAAACGGATTTCATGCTGCTCTGTTTATTTATTTTTTAAACTGAGACCCGTTTTTGTGACTGGATGAGTACAACAGTCAGGTTGCACAACTGGAGGCTGAGATGCCCTTGCTGATTCCTGTAAAATACTGGAGTAGAATCTGTCTGCTTCTAGGACACAGGGGACCAAGGGTACCATCCGCACCAAATACAGTTTGAGTGAGAGTTGAGAAGTTCAGCCTCCTGGTAACCCTAACACAGGACATGATACACATTCACACTCTGCCTCCAGAGTCTTTCTTCCTGGTTCTGCAGCTAGTAATTCTAATACCAATTTTCGTTTTAATATCTCCTCGGATGACACGTGTTTAGTGCACGTGCCTTGTACATCATTATGATTAGCGAGGTCTGGTCTACTTCCCATCTCTCTTTCCCCATGCTACGTACGCTCCAAAGGGTTCTTTCAGAAACCTTTCCTCACACCATATTTTTAATGTGCAATTCCTTTTGATTTAAAAAAATTTTAACAACAACATCAATACAATCATTCCATACATGAAAACACCTTAATAAAATAAATTCATTCCTCTCCTTGGAACACTTTATCAATCATTATTTTGGGAACTTATGTACAATCTCCACAATTAAATGGAATTTTCTAGATACTGAGAATTAAAATGATGTATTGTTTCAACTTTATACTATATAACAAGTACTTAGGTACTTTATATTTATTGTGTAATTCATTTTTATGTCATCTGTATTTTGTGTCTGTGTCATACTGGAGACTGAACTCAGGACCATCGTGCTATGCTACATGCTCATCCCATTAGTTTTATTTTTTTCTATTTTATTTTATTTATTATTTTATTTTATTTCATTTCATTTGGAAACAGGGCCTTGCCAAGTTACTAAATTGCGAGAGTTACATTCAAATTTTCTATCTTTCTGCCTCTGCCTTCCAAGGTGCTGGGATTACAGGTGTGTGTTGGCTTCTTTACACCTATTTTAAGTTCAGAAAATGGGCCTTAGAACAGATGCCTTGACCAACAACATCTAGCTAATGAATGACAAAAACATGATGTTTTTTCTTTCCTTTTTTGCTTATTGCTTTGTCACATATTATACATTTCATTATTTATATTGATATTGGCCTCTTCGCTAAAATGTAAATCATTAAGGGTAGAAATTTAACCTTTTGTTCACTATTGTAACTAGAATAATCAATGCATTTCCTCTAGTAAATTTCCTACTCTCTCTCTACCTCTCTCTCTCTCTCTCTCTCTCTCTCACTCTCTTTCATATATTAGGTGTGGTTGCAAAATACATTTCAAATTTTTAAAACATGTTACAACACATTGCTATTAGTTACCTTCAAAATCCTCCCCTGGCTTTGAGCACACTTATCCCATTGTTCGTGGCTCAGGAAGCTCTCTTTCATGAGTGGTTTTACTGGGCTGTCATGGTTGTGCAGATATCCCAAACTGATTTGAAATATTTACTTTTCTGACTTTGGGACAGAGCCAGACATCAGGTCCAGTGAATAAGGTGGATAAAGACACACTGTAGTGTGTTGAGGAGCCTGCCTTTCCTTTTAATGACCCTTGACTGAAGCATTCAATGTGTTATTTATAACACCAAGTAAAGACACCCAGGAAAGAGGACTTCTTGAACTGCTCCAGAAAGTGGCAAAAAAGGATGGGATAAGTGTGTTTGAAGCAAGTGGGAGTGTTCTGAGGGATAGGCATGTTAATGTGATTTTACTGAATATTTAATAAGCATTTGTTGTATACTTTAACCTTATATGTTATTAAAATATTATACAAATACATATACACACAAATATACATACATACATACATATGGAGTATATATTTGTATTTATCTATCAATCAATCAAGGAGTAAGGAAGAGATACGTGATTTGCAATATAAATGTCCTTTTTGTAAAAAGGAAATGATTCAAATCATAATTTTATCATTATTTCTATATCAAATTCTAAGTGTTACTTATTTTCTAATTATTAAAAATTAATGTAAAAATTAGAAACTTTAGGTAAAAATATGACACTGTGAATTATTTAACTCATTTCCTCTTTGTTGATAGTAAGTAAAAGATATTTAGATATGCTAGATCTTCAAAATATAAGTGAAATCTTGAAAGTACCAAGCGTCTACAGACTAACATAAAACTGGTATCATATTTTGCTTACTATTACTAACATCCAAATCCCTAGGACATTATTTGAGAAAAGAAACTTTTTAAAAATAAACTTACAGATGCACGCTTTAGGCTTAAAGGATTGAATAAGTGACATTCAACTTTGGAGCTAAATCTCAAGACTTGTGTTTTTTTTTTTTAAAAAAGCTAACTTGACAGTATCAAACCTCTTTCCAAGAATTCTCTGAAATTTTTGAAATTTCTACTGAAAGATTTAGGGTTTTTTAAAATTGTTTTTAAATACTGTAATGTTTTTAAAAAAAATAAGCATTTATGTCTGTGAAATCATTGTGGCATATATTTAATGACAGTGTGCACTTTGTGTAACAGAGCTTTTATTTCAAAAAATGAATTAAAAATGACACTATCATAAGTCTTATGTTTAGTAAGGAATAATTTTCCAATGCCTTGCTAAGCAAAAAATAAAATGGTGTCATAAACTATTAAAACAAGAAAACAATAACAGTTCCATTGGGAAACAAAAATGACTTTGTTTTCTAATTACAAAAGTGATATCCATTTAACTATCAAATATTCTTGAACTACTAGTCAGACGTATGTCACGGAGAGACTGCAAGAGCTCACTTTGCTTCTTTCAAAACTTTAGTTGAACTGCACATGAAGGGAAATAGAATAGCATAGTTATAAATGATAAAATTGTCTATTTATTGCCTTTCCATTTTCTTTCAGAAGTATTTTGTTTGTTAATGTTTGGTATATCTAAAAAGAACTCAAAGAATTTATCAAGCACAATAAAAAAATCAAACAATGAAACAATCCCCTGGTTTTCACAGTGTACCACCACAGCCCAGGTAATGCTTTTGGTGGAGTTCATTTTCCTTCTCTTTATTTATTTATTGTGTGTGTATGTGTGTGTGTGTGTGTGTGAGAGAGAGAGAGAGAGAGAGAGAGAGAGAGAGAGAGAGAGAGAGAGAGATGACACCCTAAGATTGAGGACCAGTGATTGATTTTCTTCAAGAAGAATCTTTTTTCTCCGGAATAACTGCTCCAAAATGTAACACACCAAAAGTAGTGAAGCATGGTTTCAAGATAAATGTAGGAGGGGTAGGTTTTGAAAATATTTTACTAAATCACTTTACATATCCTGATGGTTCAAGATTGAGATTTCCAATTATTATGCCAAATTTCATTATTATTTCCTCTTGGCTAACCTTAAAAAAAGGTACTCAGTATCTAATTTACTTAGTCCCTAAATTTGAAATCATTTATATATGCCAGACAATGTTGTTGGTGTTCAATATATGAATAATAATAATCAAGTAGACAAAGCTGTTAGGTAGGCTAGAGGAATTATGTGCTTAAGGTCCCTAGAGAGGGAGAAAGTATTTAGCATAAAAGAATGATATGGATTTGTATTGGGAGAGTTGATATTATAAAATATAATACAGATTAATTTGATTAATAATTTCCCTTACCACACGTTACTCTTTTACTCAGTGCATATTTTCTCTAACATATTTACTCATAAAGAACACATTTAGTATGCTGTATACATTAAAGAGTTTTCTTCTATAGATAAATTATATCATCTATGAATAACCTCAGAAACCTAAGAAAATTCATTACCAGTAAACTGAGTCTGAACATCACAGCTTTTTTACATGGGATTTCAGAAAATTTGGTCAAGTCATCTAAATATGAATAATATATTAAATGACTTGCAAAGACTGTCTAGAGAAAAATAAAGAGCCCCATTTACCCATGGATGCTGATGAATCAATTTATCCCACAGCAACGATATTACTGCAATATGTCACCTCTATGAATCTTCCTGGACGAGCTGGCACACACAAAAAACAGTATCATATCTAGGTATTGATTACACTATGCTATATTAAAAACACCATCCCTAATCAATTGTTCAATCCATTGAAAAATATTGGGATACCTTCTAAAACGTTGGCTCTGATAAAATAAAAAAATCAAAGGGAAACTTAGTTTTCACCCAGGGCTGCTTTTCTATCTATTTGCAGTGGCTAGAGAATAACGGAATTATCAGACCACTTCCCGGCAGAGGCCACTGTCACCAGCCACGCCCAGCAGAGCCACCTGTGCACTGAGAGTGGCAAGGGGTCAGTCAGTATATAGAAGCTTTTCCTCTCAATCTTTCATTCTCAATATTTTCAGTCTCACTTATTTAACTTCATAACTTGAAGTGATTTTTGTAAGAGATAAAGGAACTACTTCTTATATCATTTGTGTACTCATAGATGTTCAGTGAAGGTCTGCGATGTCCAAGGCAGTGTTTAAACATCAGGCACAAACAAAAGCAGCCAGCCCAGACCCCACACACAAGCCAGCAGCCAGCAGGGCTTTCCCACAGGTAGCCAACAAGGGCAGGGAGAAGCAGTCATCCATGCCTTGCAGAAGCTGTGAGTATCTGGAAAAGCACGCCCTGTACCCCGCTGCTTTCTTGGGAACCTGCGTTAGGAGAAACCCAGGTGCCTGACCCATTCCCCTATACTGTGGATGGGTAGCCAATATGGGAAGTGCCTGGGACCCCACAACCCTTTTGTATGGAGGAACTCAGGAAAATGTCAAGAGTAAAAGACAATCTCCAGCCTCCAGCCCAAACAGAACAAGTCCAGGAGACATGGACATGGAAGATAGAAGAAACATGCCTGAAATTTCTGGGATGATGGCAAATGAAGTAAAGAAATTACTTCATGGAGCTGTAAAAGAAATCAGATCAGAAATAATACCTCAGGTAAAAGAAGAAATGACAGACATAATAAAAGGATTTCTGAGCATATCTAAAGACATAGAATTTTTTTAAAAAGTGGAGCATAGAACAATGAGGGAAACATTGAATGAAGAATACAGGGAAGAAATGGAATGCATGAAACACTCAAACAGATATCCACGAAATTAAAAACTCCATTGAAATCTGGCAAAACCACTTGAAAGTAACTGAAGATAGATGTCCAGATGTTAAAGACAGGCTGGTAGCCAGTGATCAGGAAAGATCTTTTAAAAATAAGAAGGAACCAGGAAATAACAACTCAATGGCTGCAAGGTGATGCAAAGAAAAATAATTTTAAAATAATATGTGTTTGGGCCAGGGACTTAGCTCCATGGCATAGGTGCCTGCCTGGCAAACACAAGGTCATGAGTTCAATCCTCAGTACCAAAAAAACAAACAAAAAGAAGAATGATAGGTGTCAGTAAAAGAGCAAGAGTCAACACAAATGACACAAAGAAATTATTTTCAAAAGTAATAGCAGAGAACTTCCCAAGCATGGATAAAGGACCTGACATACAGATAAGTGAGGCATATTACATTCCACATAGCCATAACCAAAATAAATCTATACCTAGACATATAATAACCAAGATCTCAGAAATTCAGCACAAGAACAGAATATTAAAGGCTGTTAGAAATAGATCACCTATAAAGGAAAACCCATCAGAATCACAACAGACTTCTCAACACAAACCATCAACTCAAAAAGAGCTTGGAGTCAAATATTTCAAGTTCTGAAAGAAAACAACTTCCAACCTAGATTGATGTACCCTGCAAAACTATCTTTCAAAATTAATGAAGAAATAAGATACTTCCATGACAAAGAACAACTGAAGCAATTCATGACTGCCAAACCAACACTACAAAGAGTGCTGAAGGATGTTCTAGGGAGAGAAAAAATGATCCTGGTCCCAGAAACAGCAGCAAAGTGGAATCTCCAAGCAGAGCAGGTAATTGAATGGAGAAGAAAAGTAGGGAGCCAATGGCAGGAAAAAAGCATGGCAGAGATGAACCAGTACATGTTGGTTGTAACCCTGAATATGGATGGCCTCAACTCATCAGTAAAATGAAATACAAGCAGAGTGGATCAAGAAACAAGATCCATCAATGTGTGGTATACAAGAAACGCATTTAACTCAAAAGGAAATTCGTAGGTTGAAAGTCAAAGTAGAGAAAACAATGCTCCATGTGACAGGAAACCAAAAAAAAGCAGGGGTAGCTTGCCCATTAACTGAAGAATGAATAAGAAAGATGTGGCATTTTCACACAATGGAAAGCTACTCAGCTATGAAGAAAGATCAAGGCTCTTGTAGGTAAATGGATACAACTTGTGATCATGCTCTTAGGTGAAATGATTTGGACTCAGATGGGTGAATACCATGTTGTCTCCCTAGTATAAAAATCTGAAGGAGTTAGTGGGACCCAAAATGTACAGTAGGTATTGTGAAAGTGAAAGGGGAGGTAAAAAAGGAAGATGATAGTCATTGTTAATTCCCTATTATTTTATTTTAAAGTCCTGTATCATTTTCTTTGTTTTACTTTGCTTGGTTTTATTCTGTTTTATTTGGTTTGATTTCATTATATCTGATAGCATAAACAGCTATTTCAAAGATAACAAGACATATTATGGTAACTATTGTTGATTTCCTATTATTTTAAAATTCTATATCACTTTCACTGTTTGGATTGGTTTTATTCTGTTCTGTTTTATTTGATTTTATTAGGTCTGATGGTATGGGCAGCTATTTTGAAGATAACAAAGGCATTATGGTAGCCATTGTTGATTTCCTATTATCTTGTTTTGAAGTCCAGTGTTGCTTTCACTGTTTTGTTTTGATTGGCTTTATTCCATTTTATTTCATTTGGTTTTATTGTCTTAAAAATAAAAAATTTGAAAAAACATTAGGGACGAGGCAGTACATACCAGCACCTTCTCTATCCTGTCAGAACTAATATCCTAGAGAGGTATGTGTGGGATTAACAAGCAAAATCTCAATAAAAGATATTTTCCTTCAAAGATGGAAAGAATTTAGATATAAAGTCTTATCTACGTTTTTTCTTTCCTGCTATTTGGTTTCTAAAGAGAAGCATGAGAATTTGTTAATCTTTATTCTAGAAAATACTGACCAGTGTCAATAACGTTGAATAAATGGTGATAAAATGTATTTCTTGTAAATAGACTGAACCTAAAGCGAGTCATCTTCCTAGACTAATACAGCCCTGTAACCGGGGGTTGTCCAAGGGGATTTCTAAGGTAGACTTTCTTGGAAGCAACAGCAAATGATTCTTCGTTGAGGGTAAAAGACAGAGGGGAAGACATTCCAGACTTGTGGGCATCTACCTTAGGTCATCTCTGGTAACTGACGGACATTACTACTACAGCTCCTGCTGACATGTCTGGGCCTGTTCTTTAGGTAAACTGAGGACTTCAGTTTGCCCAGGTTTCTTAGTTTGGCACCATTCCCAGGATCATCTGTCTCTCTCTCTCTCTCTCTCTCTCTCTCTCTCTCTCTCTCTCTCACGCTCTCTCTTTCTCCTACTCTTTCTCTTAAACACACACACACACACACACACCTTGCAAGTTCATTTCTAGTTCACAGGATTCTGCAACAGAAACAAATTATCTAATTAATATCAAATTGCCTAATTAATACTCAAATCATCCAGTTAATATTAATTCTGAAACTGTTTCATTTTGTTGCTGTCAACATCTTTCTCCATGAAACTTCATACTCTCTACTCCCTGTTGTCATTTTTTTCTATACACATTTCATTCACAAGCAACTCATGTTTCAACCATATAAATTAATAAATCTCTTTTATCCAATTCAATTAAGTGGCACTAAAGAGACAGCAAGTCTTTATTGTTTGATTGCAGTGGGCTTGTCTCTTTTTGGACTTTCGAAGGCACTGCATATGCCCACCAAAGGAGAGGAAGAAGGAGGTGGGTTTCCTCATAGAATTTGTCTCTCCAATCACATTTACATATTTTAAGGAAAAAGGTTTTCTGAGAGGTGTCGACTTTAAATACAGCCAAGACTATGCCTGAAATCAAGAAATTAAACCAGTAGGACTTTTCTTCTTAGAGAGGTACTGAGCAGCAGAGGTAACAGCCACCATGGTTATCTTCCTGCAACAGAAACAATAGCTTTCAGTGTCCTTGCATCACCTGGAAGTGTGCAAGACACCTTCTTGTGCAGTGGTAACTGCCCATCATCCTTGTCTGTCCAGGGCGCAGGGATGAGGAGAGAAAGTCATCACAGCAAATGCTGTAGGCACAAAGGAGACCTTAGAAAGTCTTATCCCAAGGCAAGAGTCTCTGTCTCCCAGGACACAGCCATAGAGGCTCGGGGGAGCCATGCATCTTGGAGAGCAGAGCTGGTTTCAGCACTGCCAAGTCTAGTGCTACATGGCATCGTGGGTACCAGGGAGCACAGCGCTGCTGCCGCTGCAGAGCCTTCAGGGGGAAACTGTATTAGCTTTGAGATTCCACCACGCAAGGCAGAGGAGCAAGAGGCAGACTGGCCGAGGGCACAGGCCACGTCTTCAGGATCCCAGGGCTCTGTCTTGTCCTGAACCTCACACTTGCAATATCACACTGGGTGACTTCACTGCTCTGACCCCTCCTTTGCCGATTATGTCCAGATGATGGACATAATCGCCTGTCTCCTGAGGTGGTCTGAGACACAAGTGAAGCAAAGCATGTGACTACATATTGTGTTCATTAAAACATTATGTAAAAGTAAAGTAAGGTAGTCATCACTCTGCTATCATCACCAAATTATGTTTTGTTGGTAATTCACAAATTGTTTTTTGTTGGTAATGCCCAGATATTAACATTTTGGTGACTAAAGAAGAATGATAATTATCTTGTTAGTCTTACATTCAGAAAAACTAGTTTCATAACTTGTGTATGTGCTAGTGTATAAATACCTATAAATATACATATCTATATCTATATCTTAGGAAACTCAAAGGTGCTTTCAGTTTGATTTCTAAAAAACATGGGATCCACAAATATTTTTATATTTTTATTTTTCTCACATGAACAAAAGGTGCTTAACACTTCCCTGTGAAAATCAGTCCAAATATCTTCATGAGTCATACAAGATAGCTACAGGTTAATCTATTTCTTCACTTCCATCTTTTTAAATTATCACCCTCTCATCTTTTAATATTCCCATTTCTCCCATTCTCTAAGGTTATAATCCAGTCTGTGTTCTACCGTTATTCTGTGTGATTCAGTCCATTATCAGTTTGAGGAAAAAGATTCTAATCCTCCACAGCCCAATTCATATCACTTTCTCAGTGAAGTTACCACTGAATTCCTTCTTGGTGCTGGGACATCCTCTATGTAACCCTTTCTATCCCTACCAACCATTAACTATTATTTTATAGTTATTTGCTAATATGAATTTTCCTACTGCATCTTTTTAACATTAAAAATGCTCTGTGACCCTGTGCCTAGCCTGAAGGCTAACAATCAGAAGACCAACAATCAGAAGACCTTCATGTAGCTAATAGCTACACATACACCAAAGGGAATTTTTTAGTAACTCATCAAAAGTTTGAATGAGTTTCAAGTTTATATTTTCTTTTTTATTTGTATAATTGTGGAAAAATCAAGGTAAGCAAGAGAAGACCCTGGGAAAAGATGTGCATGCTGCCAGGTACACAGCCTTCCACAAAAATTCTTGTGATGCAGAACGAACAGCCCTTCCAGTATGCAGAGAGAGACTCCTGAAACAGAAGGGGCAGGAAAATGTGAGGTGGTGTCATATAAGGGGACAGCACTGTCCTTGGGGCTGCTGGAGAGTCCACTTGGGGGTCAGCAAGTCTGGGGAGAGTCCACAAGCTCCAAAGGAGACAGCTGTGCTTCTCAGTGGCCCTTTAACCTGCAGGAATGCTGCAAGCTGTGTTCCCCAAGGGGCAGCCCTGAGAAGAAGAGACTGCACTCTACCAGGAAGGAAGGGTAGAATTTGAACCCCAGTTGATCTCCTCCTGGAATTCACAGGCTCCTGCAAGGCTGTAAGAACAGAATGCTCAAAATGCCAGGTTGTGTGAGGAGGGGGCAGACAACAAAGCATTGTCTGGAATGTCTAGAGTTAAATGATCATATCCAAAGAACAGTCTCAAAAATCAGTATTTCAGTTAGAATACTTAGTGTGTTTGAATCTGGATTTGAAAAGGACTTTTGTAGACAGATTCCTCCTAGAGACATTAATATGATGGAAAGCAAAATGACAACTCTAGGTTAGCAGTAAGTGTCTGAATATCCATGGCTAGAATATTTCATCAAAGTTATTTCTCAAAGGGCTGAGCACATAGCATTGTGCTATTGCTATTAATAGTTAAATATTTGGCAAAATTATGTTGTTTGATTGTATACAGTTTTTTTCCCTAAAAAATAGTTATTCAGTCTGAAATTTCCAAATTGCAAAGAAATGCTTTATATTTTATTACCAAAGAAACTATACGGGAAAGGGTAAAAAATTTCACTTAGTAGTGATTTTGAAGAGTATTGAGAAACTACCTCAGATTCTCCGTGAAATGGGACAGTTACACAGCAGTCAGTGCAAACCTGACACCAAACCCCATAGAAGTTCCCTGTTTGGGGGCCACCAGGACTGCAGAAATACGGTGACTGGAATAGTAGCATAGGCAGCTTTTGTACATAAGTGGGATTCCCAGCACAAAAACAAATGGAAGTAGTTCACCATTCCAGACAATCCTAGATTTGCATCTGTGGAGGCAGAACCTGGGCATGAGTTTACTGAAAAAGATCTTGAGGGCGGGAGAAGACAGTATTAGGAAGCACTTCACAGCATAGGGAAACGGAAAGGGCTGAGAAAGGGTAGACATGAAGCTGAGGTGCCCTCTCCCCAGTGAGGGAGAGGGACGGGCTCAGGAGTATAAACTATGGTTAGCCAGGAGCAGTGCCCTTCCTTAAGGGAGTGGGCTGGCCTTTCTACCCCCGCACACATCAGTCCTGGGTCCTATAGACGGAGGCAGAGGGTGCTGTCTCACAAGGTCATGGAATTTTCTGGAGATGAAAGCCTCTGAAGGCCACTTAAAGCCCTGTGTCTTGAGAACAGGGGCCTGGGGCAGAGACTCCAGACCCCGCTGCTCACTCCTCTCCCACCAAAATCCCAGGTGCACAAGTCACGTGTAAAGAATCATTTACATCTGAATATACATTCATCTCCAAGTAATTAGTCTTAAATTTTTCTTTCAACTGATTATACAAACATACAACATCTATCCAGAATGTAAGTAAAGTGGGAATATACTTCTGTTTAGATTATGTTTTTCCCAGTGTTAGGACTTAGTTCGCATCATAGCAAAATGCTTCAGTATAGACTGTTATCTTAGTGAGCTAGAGTTAAACATTCCTTTCCTTTCATTCTGGACCAGAGAACAATTGTGCTCAAAAGAAGACAAGTGAGACAGTCTATAAATCTGAAAGTATGGGCCATTTTAAAGTGCTAGAATCTATGTCAGGCTGGGAATGTAACTTAGTGATGGAAGGCTTGCCCAGCATGTATAAAACTTGGTTTTGATCACTAGCACTACAAAAAATATGAAGCACAAAAAAGATTTGTAATTTAGTGTTTTCTATACACTGAGCTTTAAGTTCCATAATTAGGTGAGAAAACTTCTGCTATGATTTGAACCTTAAAGTACTCAGAAAGCCCATATGTTAAAGGCTTAGTCTTCAGTCTTGGCACCTTTGGAGGTGAGGTCATCGGGGGGGTGGCCTGAAAGGGGCATTGGGATGTCCATCCCTTTCTGTCTTCCTCTACTTCCTGATCTGCGTGAGGTGAGCAGGTTCCTAGTCTACACAACTCCACCCTGATGAACTGGGCCTCTCAGGGCCCAAAGCAGCAAGGGCAAGTGACCACAGACTGACACCTCCTCAACCATGAGCCAAAGTAAGCTTTCCTCCTCATAAGTTAATTATCTCTGCTGTGTTGTCCCAGTGATGCGAAGACAAAAAACACAATATCTTTCATTTTCCTCTGGGCCTTCTTAACAAAAGATCCTGGAATAACTGTCTCTCAAGAATCGAGTACTGTATCTACATTAAGAAGTTGGTTAACACTATACACTGCATTGATAGATGAACATTACAGTTCATTATGTTTATTTTTTAAGTGAAAAGTTCAAAATTAAATTATTGGAAAAACTATTTTCCTAAGTATGGTGGTTCATCATTGTATTTTGTAGCTTAATTCAGTTGTGTTAAATATGTTTTTATTTTAAGGAAACTCAAATTTTATATTCTGGATGTACCTAGGCAGGGTATAAATTATAAATAAGATATCACAAGATAGAATGAGGGCAGTTGAAGATTCATATTCTTTATTCTTTGACATCTGCAAAACTATGAAAAACACAAGCTACCCACACTGGAAATTAAATATTCTAAATATCTTCTACTCTTTCTACAGTCAGCACTTATTGTTTTTAAGCCTTATCACAGATAATCCACACACTATTCTAAAACCAAAAGGAAAAATTGGTCACAAAGGTAAGAAGGGTAAGATAAGTGTACTTTAGATGACTTTTTAAAAAAAATTTCAGTTGGACCGGGGATTTAGCTCAGTGGCTTAAGCGCCTGCCTGGCAAGTGCCAGATCATGAGTTTGATCCTCGGTATCAAAAAAAAAAAAAAAAAAAAAATTCAGTTAAGGGAACTGACTGTGAAAATGACCACCTGCCACTGGAGATGCCTTATTCACTCCCCCAAAACAAACAGACATAGGAACTTTGCATGGTATAAACATATGCATGGCTCTGTGGCATAGAAAAGTTACCAAAACTATTAGAATTTATAAGTTACCTAAAAAGAACTCATCATTTAACATAAAAATATGATGCACAGGAGGAATATTTAGAAATGACATTAAGAGATCTGAGTAGTACTGTATTTTCCTGGATAAAAGTAGATTTCAGAAATTTTCATAGAAGGCAAATATAACCTTGTACTAAGTTTTAAAATGAAAGAGGGGAAAAAGCCACAATGAGTGAGATTCACAAAAGGGCTGCAGTCTACTGCTGAGTCTTTTTCTGTAATACTCACAGGGCAGAGAAGTGAAGCAAGTTTCTAACAGGACAGGGGCCACAGTGTGTTGTGATGAATAAATACTAAGAATGAACAAGCAGTTTTCTTTTGTTGAACTATTTTTCTCTTAAAATCAACTACCTTTCAGTATTTTCAAAATCTGGCTTAGTTTATGCACAGGTCAAAATTCCATGCTGCACCTACCTTGGGCCAGGTACTCACCCCCTTTCTCTAGGGGAAAGACGGGACACATGGTTGATACACACGGCCACGTGAATCTTTATCATTTGTTTCAAAGAAATTTTCAAAACCAAGTGCCTGATTCCAGTGTTATAAACTCTAATTATTAATGAGATAGAAATTGATTCATATGATAGTCAGTTTGTGAAATTCTTTCAATTGTAATAATGCAATGAAAACTCATTAAAAATAATTAATTCATCATTTATTATTTATTGAACCGTAATGATGCTATATACATTTGGGCTTTGAGATAGTGTTACTGAATGCAGTGTATTCATAATATAAAATGTTACGGTCACAAATATCTCTAAAGTAAAGCAACAGACAATATAAAGAGAAATAGACTTAGAATTATCACCGAACTCGAGTTACACTCTTCTGAGTCATCTCTCCAGCAAGGCCCTGTGTTAGGCTCTGTACTTGGCTCGCTTTGTCCGGTTTCAGCATGAGCCCTACTATGTCTATTTGGTGAAAATCCCCACAACAGCATCTAGCAAAATTCCTCATTTCTCACCTTCAATATCTTATCACCCTGGATGGCCTTTAGCAAAAATCTGTTGAACCCATCCGGCAGGAACCCTCCTAACCTTGCTGCTTCCCTCTGGTATGATCCTGACCTCACCCTTCTTGTTGGCTGTAAATTTCTATTTGTTCCTCATGTGCTTCGAGTGGAGCCAAAGTTGCGTCTCCTACTGCAAATCTTCTGTGGCACCTGTCCCCCCGAAAGCCCTTTCTGCCATCTTTAATATGTTTGTGAGCAATTCTTTGCAAGGGAACACTTGTGGGTTCTGACTGCCAGATACCCAGCCCTCTGTTTCTCTGCTACCATGTTCCTTAAAGGAACATACCTTGTCTCCTCTCATCCCTGAGAACTGAGTCTTGTGTTGTAGTTATTGGTTCAAGAAATCACACACCAACCTTGATCCACATGACTTGGTGTCGCCTCCGGGAATATTGGGAAGAGCAAGTCTCCCCAACCTAAACACAAACAATATGATGACAGAAGTCTAGAGGTTTGGGGCATCTCCACTTAGAGCCTGGAGGAGTTTACCAGCTCAGGTGAAGCAGAGTTGAGAGAAGGAGCAAAGGTTCTGGTTTTGGTATCTGACACGCTCTGACTCAGAGTCTCTTGTCCCCTCCAGCTAAGTCACCTAATTACACTTCCTTTTAGCGTAGCTATTTTGATTTGGGGTCTGCCATGTAAAACAGGTAAACACAGGCCCTTGGCTGTTTCTAAAAGCAGAAAATAAATATCTTATAAAGCAGAGGAAAAGAAAGAAAAAGGAGAAAGAAATGAATTTACCCACATGATTTGCAGCTCCTAAACAAGATAGAAACTGAATATAGGGAACTATATTTTGGCCAAAATGGTAACATTCTATGCATTCTGATGCTGCCATTGGCATTTAGGTTGCCGTATACCAATCTCTGGAGCTTTTCGTACTTCATATTTCAGATCCAAAATCATGGAAACTGAGACCAATTTGAGGCACAATTTAAGGCACAGAAAATCATTTCTCCTCTCTGCTCTTTAACGATTCTTTGACAGATGGCTGTTTTCAGAAGTTTTTTTTTTTCTTTCATATGGTTCTAAATTTCTGTAAGCAAAATTCATAATATGCTGAAGAAGACAATTTTCTGAATACAGGTAGATGGTGAAGATTAGATTCTTTTTGTGTGATTAGTAAGAAAAATAAATTGTTTTATAAATTTCATTTAAGCCCTATCTTCTGCTTGAAGTTACAAGCAAAATGCCTATAGCAGTCATTTATGATCTATATATACTAAAGTTAAATATTTTACTGCTTTTAAAGT
The DNA here is from genome assembly GCA_004027295.1 of Dolichotis patagonum. Classification (NCBI taxonomy): domain Eukaryota; kingdom Metazoa; phylum Chordata; class Mammalia; order Rodentia; family Caviidae; genus Dolichotis; species Dolichotis patagonum. The sequence goes on along the minus strand of PVJX010028648.1, from coordinate 1,088 downwards.
ATACTTTACTTTCTATATTTCAGAATTTCCATAGATCATTGTACAGACTTTTATAGAACTTTTAAATGAATGCTTGAAAAATACATTTGTTTTAAATTCACATTGTGTTTAATAAAATTTCTCAGAGATTGAGGCAGAAATAACATTATCAAAATATCTGAAGTGTAATTATTTTGAACCCTTATCTTACCACAATTTGCTCTGAGAGTTATTTATTGAATTCCTACTCTGTGTCATCACTGATCTAGATGGTGGATGCACATCAGTGGATCAGCCCAGCAGGGACCCTGTTCTTCCCATAAAAGAGAATAAACAAGCAACAGAAAAATACACAAGACGATGTTGGGACTGTGAGGAAACCAGGACAGGCTGCTCTGGTAGGAAATCAGGTGAAAGCCCCTTTTGGAGGAGATACATCTGGTCTGATACCTGAATCTATTTTAGACTAATGTTATGGGCTGTTATTTCCACTAAATGTTGTATGTTGCCCTAATTCTTAGTACTTCAAAATATGACTGTGTTAGAGACAGATTTTAAACAGGTACTTAGAGTTAAATGAGACAAAAGGATATTCCCTCACCCACTGTGTCTGGTGACCTTGTAGGCAATAGTTAGGACACAGACATGCACAAAGAAAAGACCACAAACAATCTGAAGACAGCCATCTGCCAGCCAAGGAAAGACATATCTTGACAAACACCATGAATGTTCCCTAATCTGGGACTTCTGATCCATAGAACTGTGAGAAAACTGATCTCTGTTGTTTAAACTAGGCTGTCTGCTGCAGCAAAGTATTTCATCCCTAGCAACTAGTACATGTTACTTGGAAAGTATTAAATATCTCTCCCATTTGACCCAGCTATTCCACTTCTGGGCATGTTCCCAGAAAAACTGAAAACATCATACCACAGTGATATATGTGCACCCATGTTTATAGCAGCACAATTTGTAATAGCCAGATCCTGGAAACAACCTAAGTGCCCATCAACTGAGGAATGGATAAAAAAGTTGTGGCATTTTTATACAATGGAGTACTACTCAGCTATAAAGAATGATCACATTGAGATATTTATAAATAAATGGACACG
>PVJX010028647.1:0-23642 GCA_004027295.1 Dolichotis patagonum | reverse complement strand
GACAGAGGGACCCCACACCCCAACTCTGTGCCTGGGGATTCTGTACCCTCTCTGCAACACACACCAAGCCCAGTCTGCATTTTGTTTCTTTTTGGCACAAGGCAGTAGAAGTAGTGATCAACTGACCCACCTGATCATGAAGGAGGCCAATGCTGGGGGCGAGAAGGTGAACCAGGAGGGTCAGCAAGTCCAGGGAGAATCATGGGCCAGGCCAGCAGGGCTAGGAAAGACATGAAGCTTTACTCCAAAAGTGACTCCTTCCCAGCAGGTTAGAGTTGAAGAAATCGGGTGCATCACCTGCTGTCTTGAAAAGGGTTTCATGGGGAGCCAATACGGGCAAGGATTAAACTGTTTGATATTGAGCCACAGAACTAACAACTTCACCTCAAAGTGTCCAGCATTATTTTACCACAATGACTGAGTGAGAGACAACTGTGACGAGGGCACAGGCTAGGCATAGACCCCTCCCCACCTCCAGAAACTTAAGCTCAGGCTAGGAAAGACACAGAGCCCCACCCTGTATGGTAAGAAGCCGGCTCCTGTGAATGTGCCTTTCACAGGCTGCTGGATCTGAAAGTGCTGGCCTCAAGTCCAGTAGTCCACTTGTAGCTCTGCCACACTGCCTCAATCTGGCATGGACTAGTAATTTGATTGACTCTCTGATTTACCAATGTCAACAAGGACACACTTAGGTTGGGTGGTTGTCATGGTCCTGAGAGCATGAACAGAAGGGCTTCTGGAACAGGGCAAGTTCACAGGCCATCAAGCTAGGAGAAAACTGTAACTTGCTGGATTCTAACACTGCAGCTTCTACAAAGAAACCACTGATTCAAAAACACAGAGGAGTTTTTTTCTTTGTACTTATTCTTTTCTTTTTTCATTACATTTTGAGGGAGGCCTTGGGAATTTTTCCTGTTTGCTTTCCCTTTTTGCTTTCCTTTTAATTTTTCCTTTATTTTATTCTCTACTTTTTTGTTTTTCTTCTTTTTTCTCATTTGTTCTTCTCTGTTATTTTTCTCTACTTCTATTAATTTCCTTTTATTCCTTTATGGAATCCTTTATCTTACTTTTCTCTCCGCCTTTTCATTTTCCAATGATTAATTTTTCAAATATTACATTTTTCATTCTCTATTCTCCGCTCTCTATTTTTTCTATAATACAACCAATAAGCTTTATTAATCTTTAGATAGCTACCTTTTCTATTATTAGTGGAATATAAAAGAATCAAAATTATACCATACGTATTATCAGGTCAGAATGCAATGAAACTAGAAGTCTATGGCAAAAGAAACCTTAGAAATTAGGAAACATATGCAAATTAAACAATGTACTTTTGAATAATCAACAAGTCACAGAATAAATCAAGGAAGAAATTAGTTCCTAAAATCAAACAATAATCCCAGTGTAACATACCAGACACCCATGGGACACAACAGAAACAGTCCTAGGAGGGAAACTTATAATTGTGAATACTCACACTAGAAAAACAGAGCAAGTTTAAATAGATAATGATATACCTCAAGGTCCTAGAGAAACACAAATATTCCAAATTCAAACCTTGTACAAAGAAGAAAATTATGACAATCAGACCAGAAATTAGTGAAATTAGGGCTCAAAACAAAGAATCAATGCATCAGATGAGGTAACAAAAACTCCCAACTTCCCCAAAGCTGATCCATGGGGCATCAAAGGAGAGAAAATAATAAGTCACACACTTGAATTATTCAAATTGATAAAGAGGAGATAAACAAATTATGGGTGGCAGCAGGGATCAGTGTGTAAATAGAGTTTCATAACTAGAAGACACAGCTGACGTCAGTGACTAATTATTCAGAGATACCTTAGCAACAAGAGAGAACCAGCCATGATGGCTGAGAAAGAAGGATAACTCAGGAGGCTGAGGTAGGAAGATTGCCACGAGACTGAGGCCATCGTGGGCTACATAGTGAGTTCAAAACCGGCCTGGACTACATAGCAGGACACTGTCTAAAGAGAAAAAGAGGGAGGGATAGAGGAAGGGAGGGAAGGAAAGAGAACATGAAAAAGGGATCCAACAACTGCTAGATGATTCAAAGAAGACTATGATAATTGGAATTACAGACCAAACCAGCACTCCAAAAACAAAAACAAAAACAAAAACAAAAAGCAAAACAAAACAAAAAATCCTCAGGATCTCCTAGAAAGAGGCAATTATGCACATAATGTCAAAATGTCTAATAGAATGGACTCACCAGGCAGGGTGACAAGTCATGCAGAAGGTTTTAAAAAAAGGAATCAGCAACAGGAAAATGTAATGATAAGAACAAGTGAGCGCCTCTCAGTAATAACTCTCAATGTGAACGATCTCAATTCCCCAATCAAAAGACACCAATTGACAGGATGGATCAAGAAACAAAATGCAGTGGTATGCTGCATACAAGAAACATATATAACCCAAGATAAAATCCATAGACTAAAAATCAAAGGTTGAAAAATAGTATTCCATGCAATGGGAACCCGAGAAGAAGCAGGAGTAGCTGTGCTATTTTCACACAAAGTAGACTTCAGGCCACAACTGATCAGAGGAATCAAAGAAGGTCAATATATTGATTAAGGGAAAAATTCAACAGCAAGAGATAATAATCATAAACATATATGTACCAAACACTGGCGTACCTAACTTCATAAAACAAACACTACTGAATGTAAATATCATATAAGTATCAGTACGATTACAGTATAGAAACTCAATACCCCACTGTCACAACAGATAGATCAGTTAGACAAAAATCAACAAATATCACAATAGAACCAAACCTTTGAATAAATGAACTTAACATATCTACAATATCCCATCCAACAACAGAATACATATTCTTCTCAACAGTACATGGAACTTTCTCCAAAATAGACCATATACTAGTCAATAAAGCTTCTTTAAGTAAATCCAGAAAAATCAAAATTATACCATAATACATATTATCAAGTCAGAGTGCAATGAAAGTAGAAGTCAGTGGCAAAAGAAACCTTAGAAATTAGGCAAACATATGGATATTAAACAATGTACTCTTGAATAATCAACAAGTCAGAGAATAAATCAAGGAAGAAATTAGTTCCTAGAATCAAACAATAATCCCAGTATAACATACCAGACACCCACGGGACACAACAGAAACAGTCCTAGGAGGGAAACTTATAATTGTGAATACTCACACTAGAAAAACAGCAAGTCTAAATAGATAATGATGCACCTCAAGGTGCTAGAGAAACACGAACAATCCAAATTCAAACCTTTACAAAGAAGAAAATTATGATGATCAGAGCAGAAATTAATGAAATTAGGGCTAAGAAAATACAAAGAATCAATGCATCAGAATTGGTTCTTTGAAACAATAAACAAAATAGACAAACCTGTAGCCAGTCTTTCCAAAATAAGGAAAGAAAGGACTCAATTCAATGCAAGTAGAAATGAAAAGGGGGAACTCATAGTGGACACTGCCAAAATCCAGAATATTACTAGTAACTACTTTGAAAACCAGTGCTCTAATAAATTGGAGAATTCAGAAGAAATGGATAGATTTCTAGGTATATAGGTTACCAAAATTGACCCAAGAAGATTTTAAAAACCTATATAGCCCACTATCGGCAATGAAATTGATCAAGTAAAAACAACAAAACAAAACCTCTAGCAACTAATAAGACCCAGGAAAAAGTAGATTCACTGAGGAATTCAACAAGAACTTCAGGGAATATCTAATGCTCATTACTCCTCAAACTCTTTAATAATATTGAAAGGAAAAGAGTACTCCCCAAGATATTCCTAGAAGCTGGCATTACCCTGATTCCAAAGCCAGGCAAAGATCCAGCCTAAAAGGAGAAATACAGAAGATGCAAAATATCTCAGCAAGCCCCTGGGAAACAAATAACCTAAAAGGGGATGTTTTGCAGGACACAGTGGTACATGCCTGTCATCCCAGCATGTGGGAGGCTGAGGTAGGAGTATTTCCACAAGTTCAAGGCCAGCCTGAATTACATAACGAGACCCTGTTTCCAAAAAAAAAAAAAAAAAAAAAAATCATGTCTCACTTTAAAAAAACCTGAAGAAAATAGAAAAAAGATATAGAAGAACCTTACCTCAATATGATGGAAGTCCTTTATGAAACACTTACTACCAACATCATATTAAATGGGAGAAAATGGAGATCTTTCCCTCTAAAATCAGGAAAAAGAGAAGGATGTCCACTGTCACTACTCCTTAATATAGTATTCAAAACATGGGCTAGAGCAAGAGAAATAAAAGGGTGATGTACAGAAAAGGAAGAAGTCAAAGTATCATTTTCTGCAGAGGACATGATTCTCTAAATAGAAGATCCAAAAATTCCCACCAAAGACTCCTAGATTAATTCATAAATTCAGTAGTGTAGCAAGATACAAAATCAACATTAAAAAAATCACTGGCTCAATCTCAGCACTTTCAGACCCAGCCCCTCAGCCACAGGAGACAGACTTACCTCACAGCGAACAGGACCACTATGTCCTCCCCAGATTTAGTTCCCCTGCTTAACCCTCTCGGGGTCTGTGACTAGCCCTCCCCCTCTCTGTGTGAAGGTCTCCCGTGGCCATCTCCAGCCAGACTCTGGAGTGCAAGTGCTCGGTGACTTCGGATTCCCAGAGTAGCTCGGTCCTACACAGGGAGCCCCTGGTCAAGACTGCTCCTGGTTATGCCACGCCTAATTACAGTTGTGCTTTTTTCCTCTCAAGCTAGCCTACTTGAGGAAGGAATCAACTTCAAAGTAAAACCCCACAGTGTATTCACACCAGAGAGTAACCACGGGGTTCTCCCGGGCCTAGCGCTGCCAGTCTGTTGTTTATCACTGGGGCTGCTGGTCCTCTCCAGACTGACCTTGTGCTTACAGATTCAGGTACCTTCCCCCAGCTGGGCTTTGTGTTCTGGAATGTTCATTGTTTTCTTTACAGTGTCTTCTGTTTCTCCATGACTTTTAGTTTTCCTGGTGGCTTTTTCTTCATTCCTGGAGCTCTTCTTCTCTTTCTCCTAAGTAGTTGTTTTCCAGATGTCTAGATCCAGATTCTAGAACCCAGAGAAGCTGTGATCGGATGCCACCTTCTATTCCACCATCTTGATTTTTCCATATATGACCCTTACTATGTTGAGGCAAGTTTCTTTTATATTTACTTTGTTGAGAGTGCTTTTAACATCATGAATGGACATTAATTTTTTTGCACTTTTTTGCAATTATTGAGATGATAGTGTGGTCTTGACCTTTAATCGACTGCACACTGATTCACACAGATTGAATCACACATTTTGAACTATTTTCACATCCCACAGGTAAATCCCCCTTGGTCGTGGTGTATCCTCCCTTTAATGTCTCTTGAATTTGATTTTTTAGCATTTTATTGAGGACCTTTACATGTATGTTGAAGAGCAATGTTGGCTTGTAGTTTCCCTTTCATGAGTTCTCTTTTTCTGGTTTTGGTATCAGAGTGATGTTAGCCTCATGAGTTTGGAAGTGTTTTGCTCATTTTTGAGAGTAATTAATGAGTGAAAATAATATCTTTTTAAATGTTTGTTTGGTAGAAATTATTGGTGAAGCCATTGTGTCCTGGCTTTTTCTTTTTTTTAATTTTAAAGCGAATAAAAGAGAACAGAACAAAGCAAATCAGAATAAAACAATGCAAGCAACACAGGACCTCAAAGCAAGACAACAGGAAATCAACAGTGGCTACCATAATGTCTCTTGTTTTCTTTGAAATAGTTGTCCATATCTTCACACACAACAATCTCAAACATAACAAAATAGTATAAAACCAATCAAAAGAATGAAAGCATTACAGGACTTCAACACCAGATAATAGGAAATGAACAATGGTTTCTATAATGTCTCGTTTTCTTCAAAACAGTTGTCCATACTATCACACATAATAAAATCAAACAAAACACAACAGAATAAACTGATTAAACAAATGAATGAAAACATTATTGGCCTTTTCTTAAGTATAAGGTTTTTGATTACTGATTCAGTCTCCTTGTGAGTTATTCATCTGTTCAGGTTTCCTACTTCTTGATTCAGTTTTTTTATTTTAAAGAGATTAAAGCTAGCCAAAATAAAACAGAATACAGCCAATCAAAACAAACCAGTATTAAGTGACAAGGATTTCAAGACAATAAGAAATCAACAATGGTTACCATAATGTCTCTTGTCTTCAAAATAGCTTCTGATACCTTCAGACATAGTAAAATCAAGCAAAACAGAACAGAATAGAACCAATAAAAACAAAACAACGAATGCAATAAAGGATTTCAAATCAGGATTAAAGTAAATCCCAAATGGCTACCATGATATATCTTGTTATCTTTGAAATAGCTGTCCATCAGTTCCTCAGACAAAGGACTTCTGTCTAGAACTTATAAAGAATTAAAAAAAAATCAGACCCGTGAAATTCAAAGACCCAATCCAAAAATGGGCATCTGAAATGAATACACAGTTCTCAGATGAAGAAATACGAATGGCAAATAAATACATGAAGAAATGTTCATCATCATTAATCATGAGAGAAATGCAAATTAAAACCACACTGAGATTCCATCTCACTACAGAAAGAATGGCCAGGATAGAAAACACTACCAACAACAAGTGCTGGAGAGGCTGTGGGGAAAAAGGAACTCTTCTACACTGTTGGTTTTGGAGTGTAGACTGGTGCAACCACTGTGGAGGTCAGACTGGAGACTCCTCAAAAAGCTGGGTTTGGAAGTTCCATTTGACCCAGCTATTCCACTTCTGGGCATATTCCCTGAAGAACTGAAAACATCATACCACAGTGATGTATGTGCACTCATGTTTATAGCAGCACAATTTGTAATAGCCAGATCCTGGAAACATCCTAAGTGCCCATCAACTGAGGAATGGATAAAAAAGTTGTGGCATTTTTATACAATGGAGTACTACGCAGCTATAAAGAATGATCACATTGTGATATTTATAAATAAATGGACACAACTTGAGACCATTCTCTTAAGCAAAATAAATGAAACTCACAAGTGTAAATACCGTATAGTCTCCCTATTATGAGAGTTGATAAGAGTACATAAGATTTTATGGTAAGCATGAGTCCCCATCTCATAGCTTTGAAGCCTTTCAATGTTTTCAATCATCAGTTGGAATGGTTTTATTCTGTTTTGTTTGACTATATCATGCGTGATGATATGAACAGCTGTTTTGAAGAAAACAAAACATTATGGCAGCTATTGCTGATTTAATATCGTCCTTCTTAGAAGTCCTACCATTCTTCTATTCTTCTACTAACATTGGTTCTATCTATCACATTGTGTCTTATTGGGATTTGAATATGTGTGATAGTTTAAACAAAATTTTTCTATCGAAAATGAGATATTGTAGTACCCATTGATCATTTTCTGTTTTTCGGTTCAGAAAGCCCTGTAATTCTTTCACTCTTTGAATGGTTTTATACTATTTTGTTATTTTTGATATTATTGTATTTGAAACTATGCTCAACTGTAGCAGAGTAAGAGATATTGTGATAGTTACTGTTGATGTCTGGTTGTCTTAATGTAAAGTACTGTGTTGCCTATGTTGTCCTGTTCTGATCTGCTCTGTACTGCCCTCTTTTGTTTTATTCTCTTTAAAATAAAATTAAAAAAAAGAAATAGCTGTCCATGTCATTGGATATAATAATATCAAACAAAGCAAAACAGAATAAAACCCAGCCCAACAAAACAATGAAAATGATACAGGACTTCAAAACAAGATAACAGGGAATTAACAATGGCCACCACCTTCAGAAGGAGATCCCCATAGATGCTACATTGGGTATTGTTATCCTCTGAATGGATGATCAGACTCCGGACTTTAGGACTGCACAATAAGTGAAACTCTAAACACTACAAGCATTAAACTGTATTTTACCTCAACAGCTACTGTTGCAGCCTGTGTTTCTTGGGATCAGCCAGTCACTTACAGTGGGGGATGAGAGGTGTCAGCTCTTCTTGTTTCCCAGCCTGTATGTAGGGAGTGGCCCTCCCCTCAGCAGCCCGCTCATGGTGTCAATTTGCAGGGAGGGTTTGCCTCTTATTCACTTCCTGTTCTCTTCCCCCAAGTCCACACTGATTCAGTCTTGATAGGTTGAATGTTTCTAGTAATTTATGCATTTCTTCTAGGTTACACAGTTTGTTGGTCTATAATTGCTCATAATGCTCCTTATGATACATTTTATTTCTTTTCTTACTAAATTTATTTGTTATCTCATTTTTCTTAATATATCTAAGAGTTTGTCAACTTGTCTTTTGAAAGAGGCAACTCTTGTTTTTTCTATTTTCCTATTCTCTTTCATTTTTGGTTTAATCTTTATTATTTTCTTCCAAATGCTAATTTGGTCTTGGATTATTTTTCCTTTTCTAAATCCTTGAGATGTAAACATTGGCTGTTTATTTGAGATCCATCTTTTCTTTTAACTTCTGTACTCCAGATTTTTATTTTAATGGTATTTACATAATACAAGTTTAATCACTAAGTTCTCATGTCTGAAACATGTTTTTTTTTAATCCTCAGGTGCCTTGGATCCTCTGGAGTTGAGAGGCCTCCCACGCTGTGTTTCAATTTGTTTTGTTTAATTTTGGTTTGCTGGAAAACCAGGGCTCAACTGAGAGTGCCACAGCAGGACCCCTCTTATTCTTTCCTTTCTTCTCATTCCTCAATTTCTTCTGCTTTTTTCTACTTTTCATTTCTTTTTCCCTTCCCTTTTGGAGGCTCACATTCTCCAAGCATACATTTCAGACAGGCTAACTATTAGACTGATCCAGGGACTGTAGACTGATCAAAGTAGTCTTGGCCTCAGAGGAAGAATTCAGCTGCACTCCACTGTCCGAGCAACGCTTGCCTTTATCCCTCAACCAAGTACCTGTTGTTCATGGCTTTAGTGAAGTTGTGTGCAGTGTTCATCTAAAAACATAATAGAAACATAATAGAAATACAACCCTGTTACTCTTCCTAGTAACTTTGTCTTTCATGATAGCAACCTGGACAACTTTGTGCAGCTGGAAAACACCCAGTGGAAGTCATTGTCTATCAGGGAGTCGGGTGAGCTGAATACAGAGCGTGCTCCCACCTGTGGGGACACAACTCTGACTTCTCCTCGTCCCGCTCAGTGGCCTCTACATTCTGTGCCAGGCAGGGGTCAGGCAGAGGCTAAGCGGTGGCAGCAGCAGCTGAGCCTCTTCCGCTCTCTTCCATCCTGGGCCCCAGAGGGAGCCTCTGCCATCCTTAACGTTTATCACTATAAACTTCCCTCTCGGAGTTGCTTTTTTTCTGCCTCCCAAAACTGTCTGTGTGTGTATGGTCATTTGTCCCAAGATACATTTCAAATTTATTTTGATTTCCTCTTTGATCTAATGGTTGTTCAAAATATGTTGTGTAATTTCCAGGAGATTTGTGAGTTTTCTTAAGGTTATTTGTTCCTAGTGCCCCTCTACTTTAATTGTAAAAGGTACACGATATGATCTCAATTTAGGTTTGTTAAAACTTGTTTTGTGACCTAACACGATCTGGGAGAATATTCATGTGTGCTTAGGAAGAATGTGTGTCCTCCTGCTGTTGGATGGGAAGTTCTGTGTATGTCTGGTTCATTTTGTCTGTAGTGCTTTTTAAGTCAGCTATTCCGTCTTGGTTTGGATGGTCTAGCTCTTCTTGTAATCTGGGTTTAAGGTCCTCTACTGTTGCTGTATTCTGTCAATTTTTCCCTCAGATCTGTCAATGTTTGCTCTAACTTAGGTGCTCTAATGTCATGTGTGTGTATATTTACAGTTGTATCTTCCTGTTGAATTGATCATTTTATCATCGTATAATGGCATTGTTTATATCTAGTAAGAGTTCTTTTTCTTAGCCTATTTCTTTGCTTATCATTTTTATTAAATATCTTTTTTCCATCCCTTAACTTCTAGCCTATATGTGTACTTAAATTTAAAATAAGTCCATAGACAGTTGATTTTTAAAAACTTAAACATTCTATGATTTTGATTGGGGAATTCATAATTAACAGGGGTGGGGATGTAAATACCCAACTACCCCCACCTCAGCATTTTCTTGAAATAGTTCTTGTTAAGTTGCCCAGGCTGACTTTAACCTTGTAACTCTCCTGCCTCAGCCTTCCTGAGTGCTGTGATTACAGATGTGGGCCATCACACATAGCTGAAATAAGTCTTGAGAAATGAAGTACTAGTATTTCTGTTTTGTTGTTTTCCAGCCATTTTGTCCTTGTTTGCTTTCTTTCTGTCCTGATGTGTTGTGCTATTTGATTTTTCAGAGTGAATATTTTTCCTTTTTTGTGTATAGATTATAGGTTTCACTTTTGTGGTTATCAGGAGGCATTCAGAAAATAGTTCTAACCGCCTACTTTATGGTTATAGCAATTTAACTTCAAGCACCTATTAACACTGTACTGTGCTCTGCCTTCCACACTTTGTATTCCTGAAGTCTCAGTTTACTTCCTATGTATTATATTCATTCATAAAGTTTTGTGACTCTAGTTATTATTAACTTTTTGTCTTTTAACTTTTACACTGAGGTTAAAGTAACTTACACATGATTATTATAGTGCTATTTTATGTTTGTAAACTGATTTTTATCAGTGATATTCATATTTCCATGCTGTTTTTTAGCGCATGCTTGCTTCAGTTTGAAGAATAGCCATAAGCATTTCTTGTAAGGCATGTTTCATGGTGATAAACTCCTACAGTTTTTGTCTAGGAAAGACTTTCTCTTCAACTTTTTTAGAAATGGCCATCTTGTTACGTTGCCCCAGCTGGCCTTGAACTCTTGGCTCAGGTGATCCTCCTTCTTCAGCCTATGACAAGTACCGCCATGCTTGGCTTTGCCTTCAACTAAAGGGCAGCTGAAGGTAATGCATGACACCTTATATAGAACTGCAGTGTAGTTCTAGGCATAGAACTTATTCTAGGTGGTATTCTTACTTGTTGGTTTTTTCTTTTAGTACATTGAATATATTATCTCATTCTCTCATATATGATGATTCATTTTTCCATGTTTTCCATGAAGTTCTGCCTTTGACTTTTGAACTTTTAATTATCTCAATGAAAACTTCCTCATATTAAACCTCGTTAGGGTCCTTTGCACTTTTTAAATACAGATGCCTGCTTCCTCAATTAGGATGACTTTTGTCATTATTTTTCTACCATTTTCCTCTTTCCTTCTAGTGATCCCATATATTAGTTTGCTTGATGACATCCCATCAGCCTATAGAATTTTTTCCTCTATTTCTTGTGTGTGTGTGTGTGTATTTTGCCCTTTGATTGAAAAATCACAAATGACTGTCTTCATGTCCACTGATCCTACTGGATCAAACCTGCTGATGAAGAGCTATTGTATTTCTCCATTTGAGTCACTGCACACTTCAGCTTCAGTGTTTCAGTTCATTTTTTATGATTTCTGTCTTTGTGAAACTTTTCATTTTGCTTATGCATTACTTCCCCGAATTTGTTGAGTTATCCATCTGTGGTTTCATGTAGCTCTCTGGAGTTCTTCAAGGCAATTATTTAGAATTTCTCTTCTGATACCTTATAGATCTCCTTTTCTTTGAGTTACTGGAAATGTATCGTGTTCCTTTAGAGGCATCCTGTTTCCTTAATTTCTCATGTTCCTGGTTGCACTGGGGCCTCATTTGAAGAAGCAATCATGATCCCCAGACATTAAGGATGGCTTCAGCAGGCAAAAGCTTTCACTCATCGGTGGGCACAAGGGTGCTGGCTGGGTGTGTGGGGAGTCACAGTGGCCCTGGATTTAGGGGTAGCAGTGTAAGAGGCTCTAGTAACTCCAGTGCCAGTATGACACAGTGGCATTGGGTCTGGATGGCTCCAGCGGCGGGAGTCCAGCATGGTGAGACCATGGAATACACTATCTCTACTACATCTTTGTCCCTTGTCACCCCTGATCATCCAACTGCTATTCTCAGTAAGGAGGTCCTTGGCAGGGAAGTCACTGGGAGTGTGGCACCAGTGAAGGGCACTGGGATCACTCATCTCTTGGAGATGGGATACCATGAGAAAAATGGAACTATTCTTAATCTTTTCTAAGAAGTCGTTGAGTTTTGTGTTGTACATGGTTGCTGCTTCTCCTTATGTGAACTCTGGGGACCTCTAGAGCTATGTGAGCCCATGGAAAGCCGCTAGATCATTGTTTTTTGTGAGATTCAAGGACTAGGACCTCCTGGTCTACCATATTGCTGATGTTTCTCCCCATCAATCCATCCTGAGTTCATCTACACTTTGGTACTTCAGTAGAGTCTAGCCACACTTTGGTTCCAATTTTAGGAAAAGGTGGACAGAGCAGTAACCTTCCTGTCTCTAGTGAGCAGCTGCCAAAGGTTTTGGGGCTACTCATTCCCTTGCATTCAAGTTTGTCCCTGCTGTTTCTCTATATAGTTCCAATGTCACTGCAGGAAAACCAGTTCCAGTCTCCTTGGCCCAAAGTTTCAGACTCTCCCAAGACACTCAAGTTCACATTTCCCAAGTCATCATTTTCTCATCCCTCAAGCCTCAGCCTTCTGAGACCACCATGATCCTTAGACAGCAGAGTTGGGGAGAAGAGTGCTAATGAGGCTCTGGGGCTCTGGCTCAAGCCAGACCATTAAGTGGGTCCTGGGGAACCTATTAGGTAACTCTTTGCTTACCAGAGTAAGCACTCACCTTACTGAGAATAGCGGTTGGATGATCTAAGGTGACAAGGGATAAAGATGTAGTAGAGATAGTGTGATCTCATTTTGTACAACTCTTACAGTGGACTCTGTTATTTTATTATTCTTGTTTATAATGAGTTGGTCTTTTATCTGGACCTTGAAGAATGAGTAAATTTCCAAGTAGGAAATGGGCATTTTGATATTGGAGAGGTACATGGAAGATCAGGGGGAAATGGGTAAGCACAGCATATCCAGGTTATTGTGTGACTTAAAAGTAAAGATTGAGGCTTAAGATATTGGAAGGTAAGACCATAAAGCTATGGGGAGCTGTGTGATGGGTGGAACCCAGGCTTCTAACCAGAATCGTTCTACTCCTCACTCCCGATGTTTATCTCTCTCTCTCTCTCTCTCTCTCTCTCTCTCTCTCTCTCTCTCTCTCTCTCCCAGGAGTCACTGCTAGTATTTATATTCCTTCCAGGACAGGAGGGTGGACAGTGGGCTTGGCCAGCCAAAGATCTAAGAGTTGAAGAAGGTTGGGATTCAGGGTATGGTGGTCCTGCATCTGGACATCTTTAAATTATTCTCACATACTCTGGTCTTTCTCTCCAGGAATAACATGGAAGGTAGCTCTTTGTGGGGTGTGTTAGAGATTGAGTCCAGAGCTCCTTGTGGAGTTATCCAACTGAATGTTTGAAGTTGGGAGAAAACTCCTAAAAGGAAGGAGTCCCAGGTTCAGGAGGCTGGTGGGACTTGGAGATCCCCCACCTCCAATCCGTCCTTCTCAATCCCTCTCCATCCAGCTCCACTTTTGTAGCCCAAGGCCTGGTGAACCACAGAGCTGGGGCTGCAGCATCAGCTGGTGCATGACACATGTCCTCACTCTCCACTGGTCAGCCACCGCCTGCCAGCCGCACACTCAGCCTCACACAGCCTCTGGCGGTGCCTCTTTCTGGTTCTGCGCCACTTTTATTTTAGTGGTGGTGGTGGTGTGTGTTTTGGGTGGTAGTGGGATTGAGTCCACAGCCTTCATACTGAGCTACATCCCCAGCCCTTTTTATTTCATTTTGAGATAGACCTTGCCAAGACACTAATTTCCCTGGACTGGGCTCAAATACGTGATGCTTCTGTCTTAGCCTCCCAGAGCGCTGGGAGTACAGGTGTGCACCACCGTGCCGAGCTTGGCTCTGCTCCTCTTTGTCTCTATGTATACTTCGAAGTCGGCTTCTTTCCTTTTATCTGGTGGGTACAAGAAAGATGCAAACAGAGGAGTACACAGTGATGTAACTCTCCTCACACAAGAGCATAGACTGTGAAATTAGACAGCTGGAGACAAAGCTTGGGGAAAAGCTAGGTGACCCTCTTTAACATCTCCATCTATTTAGCTCTCATCTTCCTCCTCTATAAATAATAACGCCTATTGCAGAGCTGTCTTGAAACTATTAGAATATAACTATATATAAGTAATAGCATGGCTTGTCTTCACGTTACATGCCTGTAATCCCAGTGCCTTTGGGAGCCTGAGGCAGGAAGATTGCGAGTTGATTCCAGCATGGGCAAGTTAGCAAGGCTTTGTTGCAAAAATAAAAAATAAAAAAGGCTAAGCATGTTGCTCAGGGGTAGAGCACTCTGGATTTCAATCGCAAGTAGGCAAAAAGAAAGGAAACAAACAGCGGGTGGAGGGAGGTCGGGAGGTACGGCATGCAGAGTGCCCTGGGCTTAGAACAGCATTGCAAAATGTCAGCACTGGATAACCAGCAGCAATAGGAGCAGTCGCAGTAGTTGTCTTCCTGTCGTTTCACTCCCTGGAGTGCTTTGGGAACACAGGGACATTACTAATGAAGGGTAAGCACGAGGCAATGTCAGTTTGGGAAAGCGAGGAGGGAGAATGGGGGGCAGGGGATGAGGATGAGGGACCAGGGCTGGACGTGTAGAGGCACCTGGGTCTTGGTGTCAGAACAGTAAGTAAATGTGATCCTGTGTCCCGTCTGCCTCAGCTGCCAATATCCGCACGCTTCCTTCTCTGTCCCCCTCTACTTATTGATCCTTACAGGTGAGTCTTTCATTCAGAGGGCCTTGGCTTTGTTTCCTTGGTTGCTTTGTGGCACCAGGGATTAGACCCCAGGCCTTCACACTGAGTTACATCCCCAGGCCTTTTATTTTTTTATTTTGAGACAGGGTCTTGCCTACTTGATAAGTTGCCCAGGCTGGGTTTGAACTTGCTTTCCTCCTGTCTCAGCCTCCCAGAGAGCCTGCTTTCTAGTTGTGCACCTCCACGCTGGGCTTCAGCTAAGGTAGAATGTGACCAGAGCATAGTGAGTAGGAAACAGACAGGACTGAGCACATCTCAATATTTTGGTATTCTTTAACTCATCAGTGCTTGCTAAATGCAGACACCACTGTGCAAGGTGGTCTCCATGCAAAGCAATCATTAAAAGTCCTGGGGGACAGTGGATGTTCCTGAGGCTCCATCAGATAAAACCCTTTAAGATCTGATGTCTAGTAACTGAGAGCTGAAAGCAATATGCGGGCGTACATGCACCCATAGCCCCTGCAAGTTCTACGGATCATGCTGGCTTAAGGAAGAGCAGAATAGAGGCTGTGGCCCTCCATGAGCAGGAACACTAGCTCATGGACTATCTCAGGGTCGTAGTGCCAAAATTCCATGTCAGAGAGACAGATGAGGAATCTGAGACCCAAAGAAGATGTGACTTGAGCAGCGTCACGTGTATCAGAGGCCAAATACAACCAGAACCAAACCTCTGGCTACAGCTCGAGACTTCCCCAAGGCCAGCCCAGAGCTAAAGGAAGCTGACCACATCCTGAGGCCCATCGTGTCCTGGCATGCACACGTGCAAATGTGCCTTGTGTGAGGGCTGGAAAGAGCTTTGTTTTTTTTCACCGCTTGGGACTGAACTCAGAGCTTATGCAGGCTGGCCAAGAGCTCTACCACTGAGTTATACCCTCAGCCCTTTTAAAAATTTTGAGACAGGATATTACTAAGTTGCCCGGGCTGGCCTTAGACACAAGATCCTTCTACCTCTGTCTTCCAGTTAGCTAAGATTATAGGCATGCACTCCCATGCCAGGCTGAAAGAGCCTTCTTGATATGCGTATTAACTGTAAGGCCCTTCTCTTGAGCTGTCAATAATATCAACCATGTTGTGCCTAATTTAACACCCTCACTTACTGATTTCTAACTCTAAATTAAACCAGCGTCTCCAAACATCTTTATGGGCTCTTTAACACACTAAAAAATCTTTTTAATTGAACTTTTAGCTGGTACATAAGAACAAAATGATTCATGTTGAAGGGGCATCACATGATTTTTTCAATACATTATATAATGTTTAAATCAAGCATTTCCATCTCCTCAAACACTTATCATTTTGTTATGGCTAAAACACTGTACTAGAGTCAGATATACAAGAACATCTGTGTGTGCACAGGAGACCTGAAGGAACCAGTCAAAGGCTTGAAGCCCGCGGCAATGTCCTGTGCCAGTTCCCATCAGGAGGCTGAGGGGTCCTCAATGGGAGACCGAGGGAGCTACACTGGAAAGGCCCACGGGCCAGCGCTGGAGGCTGAACAGCCTATACTGAAAGGCCAAAGGGTCTGAGCCAGAAGGCTGAGGGATCTGCCCTAGAAGCCAGGAGATGATGCCCAAGATGAAGATGAGGACGGAAGCTGCCCAGAAAAAAGAAAGCAGCCTAAACACCTCCAAAGAAAAGCAGTCGCAATGAAGCTCCTCCCAGGAAGATCATGGATTTCATGATTCTTGGTGCAGTGGCTGTTAGTCTGAGCTCTGCAAAAATGATTTGAAAATGCCATCGGCCCCTCATGAGGTAGCCAGGATATTTATCATTGGCTAAATATCAAGGGACAGCTCCAGTGGCAATGCATTATCATGTGAGCCCTCTGGCAGTTTCACGCCCTTGCTGGACATCAACCATGGTAGGTAGGTGTGGAAGAGTTATCCAGTCTAGCCATCCCAGGCTTCTTGGAGAGGTAAGCTTAAGTTAGCTTGCCATGGAGGAAATTACTAAGGATCAGGGGACAGGAGAGAAGAGAAGAATGTGTCTCTTAGATGACAGGCAACATTTGGTGGCTGTGGAGGTGGACATGGTTCTAGTGGTTTTGGGCAGTACCTGCCATGAAGGTGATTAACTACATGTCCCTACAGAGGTTGACAGTAACATTAATAATAAATACCAAGCAGCCTGTCATGGTGGTGCACTCCTGTAATCCCACTACGCTGAGAGGCTGAGAGGCTGAGAGGGAGGATCACAAGTTTGAGCCCAGCCTTGGTACCTTAGCAACTCCATGACAGCCTGTTTCAAAATGCAAAATAAAGAAGGGTAGGGAACATAGCTCAGTGCAAAGGCCATGGGTTCAATCTCCCATTCAGCAAACAACAAGTGAATAGTCCCACAGAATGTGGAACAACTGTGAGGGTAAAAGTGGGGGCTGTGACTCTCTGAATATACAGGGCCAGAAACTTGGGTCATAAACAGCAAGTAGGAGCATGGAGAAGCACAAATCTGGGAAAGATGAGGATTGAGAAATTAAGGCCTTTATTTACAACAATTCAGCAAACAATTCAGACAAATACAACTCAAACCTTTGATCCCAGGAAACGGAGTTTAGTGGCATTGCCTTAACAACAGTAGGATCAGAGGGTGATACTGATCCTGCCAGGGGAACAGAAGTCCTCACACAGGAGGTGCTATGTGAATAGGCCTTGAGGGATGAATGGAACCTTTCCTGGTAGGTACTGCAGGGACCATGGGGGAATTCCCGGAGGTGAGGCCGGGATGTGTGAAACAATGGCGCCACATCCAGTAGCTGGGATGTGGCCTGGAGGGGAGAGAGGCATGAGCGAAGCCAGAAGCCACACTGCAAAGATTCAACAGTGCTATACTAAATAGCACAGATTAATCCTGAGAGCAAAGAAGGGGAAACTAAGCGGTAACTGATACCTGGAGTTGAGGGAAGCCAACCTAGTTAGTGGGAGGAGAAAGTGATTAGGAGCCAGAGGCTCTGCTAGGAGTGGTTTGTAGTCATCCAGGATCACAAGAGGGGAAAGTGCAGCGAGATGATGTTAATTAGGGAGGGTCAGTGATGCAGGTGGTAAAGGAATTTACCAAAATTCATTAAGAGTTTGTTCAGATCAGAGGGCCCGATCAAGGGGGTCAGTTTCCAAGAGAGGAATTGTGCCACAGAGTGAGAGGTCAGAGTTTTTACAAGGGATTGAAGACACGGGAAAGGTCTGAGTTAGCAAATATAGTATGTTGGAAATGCCTTTTTCTGGGCCTCTTGTTTCTTGTTAATCTCCCCAAAACATCTGCATTATAACTGAAGCTGTGCATCTAAGCTGCAAATGGACAGGGTCGAGAAGGCCCCGTCTCTCTTATTTTTATCTCATGCTGCTTTTGGTCCGCGTCAGAGCCTTCTCTTACGGCTTTGCTTTAAGGTAGGTGGATTTTGCTCCTGATGCTTTAAACCCTTTTCTTGCCAGTGGATAGTCACTTTTGTCAGGATGTGTACTGGAAGATGCAGGAGAGAATTAATCCAGAGTGACTTCCAGCTTTCCAGGCTTAGTGCTGGGCCAGCTCCATTGCGGGAGGAACAGCAGTCCAGGCTTGAAATCATGGATTGAGTTTGGCACGGGCAGAAGTGGAAGCATAGAGGATCGTTTAGGGGGGCCACTGTGCCACACAGGTCTGCAGCGGGCAGGAGGGACTGGGTCTTGAGACAGATGAAGGAGTTTTTTGGTGGAACCTCTTGCTCGTCCTAAGGTGGCCTTTTCCCCAGGGACAGGGTGGATTTTCCTCCCGGGTCTTTCCTTCATGGCAGAGTCAGAAATGCCAGGCCCTGGATTATTAAGGGCTTGTACAGAATCCAGCTAAGAAGCAATGATACAAATAAGTAGGACCAACCAACCCAGGGCTGGTGCAAAGAGGTAAGGTGTGATCCATGTGCAGAGATCTGAGAGGTGACGTCTCCCCTGAGAGCCACAGGTGTCAGGTGGGCCTCTTTGAACCAAGCCCCTTAATCCTGGTGGAAGGACTTCCTGCCTCTGCCCCTCAGCCCACAGAACACTACAGAGGTTCCTGGGGAGAAACCTGAGTCCTCTCAGACATCTCTGCACCCTGGGGGCTCAGCCCCTCGTCCTCAGTGCTACAAGCTCAAAAAGGATGCCTGACTCCTTCTCAATGGACCAGAGTTTTAGAAGGCTGCAGAGGAGCCAGGGACAGTGGCACTTGCCTATAATCTCGGCATTCCTTCAGGCTGAAGCACAAGGATTGCAAGTTTAGGATGAGCCCAGGAAATTTATCAATTCAGTGAAATTCTGTCTAAAAAAAATAATAACAAGGGAGTGGGGTTGAAGCACAGTCTGGGGCTATGGGTTCAATGCCTATTACTGCTTAGAAAAAAGGGGTGAAGGAAATGAGCAGGAGAAAAAGACTGGGGAGAACTGGGAGGGCAGAGGTGACAGGGCTCAAGAAGACACCAGGACTGCTGAAATCACACAGGGTATGGGACACCAGCAGGAAAGGTGGACAGTGCCTGGCACAGCTGAGTTCCCAGAGGATATTAGATAGCGGGGGGGGGGGCAAGTACCAAGTCTCCGGGCGAAGTAGAGAGGCAAGGATGGACCTCAGAGGCCTGGCATAAGGTTCTCAGGCTCAAGAGCACCAAAGACCCATTTCCTGGGAGAGCAGCGTCCCCTTAACCCTGCTGGCCCACGTGCCTATCTTCCCTCAGGTCCTCCCGAGAGCCCCTGGCCTGAGTCCAACTGGACTGCACCACAGGAGTTGATAATCCTGGGCTTCTCCGGGTGGCCCCCGGGCCTGCGCGTGCTGCTCTTCGCCCTGCTCCTGCCGCTCTACCTGGCCACGCTGGCAGGGAACCTGCTCATCCTCGGGCTGGCCCTGGCCGAGCCTGCACTGCACACCCCCATGTACTTCTTCCTGGGCGCACTGTCGGCTGTGGAGGTGGCCTACACGCTGGTGCTCACCCCACGCATGCTGGCTGGCTTCCTCCTGCCTCCCGGGGGCCAGGCTGTGGCCCTTTCCACCTGTGCTGCCCAGATGGGCCTTTTTGTGGCTCTGGGCGGCTCTGAGTGTCTGTTGCTGGCCGCCATGGCCCTGGATCGCTACCTGGCCATCTGCCGCCCTCTCTACTACCCTCAGCTTATGACCACAGAGGTCTGCTGGGCCTTTCTGGCCTGCTGCTGCATGGCGGGCTCAGTCTTGGCAGTAGGCCTCACCACTGCCATATTCCAGCTGCCCTTCTGCCATGGCGGCCTTGTCAACCACGTCTTCTGCGACCTCCCAGCCGTGCTGGTGCTGGCCTGTGGGAACCGGGAGCTGCAGGAGCACGTGCTCCTGCTGGCCTGCCTGCTGCTGCTGGTGCTGCCCTTGATCCTGATCCTTCTGTCCTACACCAAGGTGACTGTGGTCATCCTGGGGCTGGGGGATGTTGCAGGCCGCCGCAAGGCCTTCAACACCGTGGCGTCCCATCTCACGGTGGCAGTGCTCCACTATGGCTGTGCCACGGCCATGTACGCCAGGCCCCTGAGCAGCCGCTCCCTGGAGGACGACAAGCTGGTGTCGCTCGTCTACATCAACCTCACCCCGCTGCTGTACCCAGCCATATACACGCTGCGCAACAGGGACATGCAGGGTGCCCTGCAGCGGGCCATCGGCCAGAGGACACCGGGGACGGCCCCCAGGGGGAGCTAACCTAACCCAGGACACCTGCTACTGAGACTTCCCTGCTGATGGGGATCTCCCCATTCCAGAGCTGTCCGAGGCTCCCCAGTGCTCACTGGAAAGAAGCTTGGGGGCAGCATCTGAGCACCTCAAAATCCAACCTTTATGTAGCTCAGTATCTGCTGACATTTTGAACCAGATAGTTTTTTGTTGTGGGGGACACTCTACACCATAGGGTATGCAGACACACCCCAGGCCTCACTTAGTAGATGGCACCCCTGAGAGGTGACCGTCAAAAATGTTGCTGGAGGGCAAAGGTATAACTCAGTGGTAGAGTGCTTGCCTAGCAAGGCACAAGCCCTGTGTTCAAACAGAAAAAAAAGTCACTGGACACTACCCACAGGCCCCTGAGGGGAAAATACCTGCTCCTTGGGAACCGCTGCTCTACACCTAGCCACACGGTGTCTTCCGAAGGGAACCAAGGGCTGCTGGACAAGTCTGCAGAAGCATTCCTGATAGAGGAAGACCGGAAACAAATGCCAGCCACTCTGAACTAGGTAAAAAAAAAAACAAAAACTTGCGCATGACCCCTCGTCCCCGACCCCATGCCAAGTGTGATGGCGTTTTACTTGCAGGCAGTGCAGGCTGCATGGAGGTGACTTCCCTGAACTGCTTTGCAGCTTAATCACTGCATCTGGTGAGGCTGTGTCTCCATGAAAGCAGGTGGCTGGCGCTGGGCTGGCATTGCTAGTCATCAGTGGGCATGGCTGAGCTCACACAGATGAGCTGGGACACCACGGGGCTAATATATGAGATAACATCTCCGCGGAGGCCTGGATGGCTCCAGAGGAAAATTCCTCCCCAGAATTGGCTACAAAGCAGGTTACTCGTTAACTGTAACCTAAATCTGGCTCTTCCTGTCCCTTCCACAAGAATGCTTTGTTCCCGGCCTTCCCCCTTGTCTAGCATCCAGCCACAATCCCCTCACCATTCTCCTCGGTGAATAAATACCAAGGTTCTGGGTGTCTCGTAGTCTTTTGTTCCCAGAGAACTACTGGTTGTTCCAGATCGCTGTGGCCCCTTTATTTTGTCTCTCGCTCTTTCTCCCCACCATGCACCATAACTCCAGCCAGCAGATTGAGTCCACTGCAGGAGTCTCTGGTAACTTGTGGCATATTCACCTAATGAAATACAGTAATACCTTGGGTCATGAATGATTCCATTCTCAAACTCTGCCTCTGGTGATGAACACAAACACAGACATCTTCCGCAGAATCGTGGAATGAATTCACTTCATGAACCAAGGTACCACTGTACTACAGAGCTGTTAGAAAGGATGAACTACAGCCGTCAACTGAAAAGGACACCACAGGCATAACAGTAAGTCTAAGAAGTGAGAACCAGAGAACAGTTCCCATGTGGTTCCTCCCCAAGGGCAATAACAAACTAACTGATGGTGGCTGAGGTCCTACAAATGCTTACCTGGCCACCACTGGAAAGCTTGCTTGGTGCGGGCAGTCAGCGCAGGCAGAGAAATACAGCCAGACCCACCCCTGTGTGCCCGCCGCCATAGCTGGAAAGCCTGCCTCCCTTAGATAACCAGTGTAGGCAGGCAGAAACACAGAGATGCCCCATGGGCCTGCAGGCTGCCATTGCAGACCCTTGCTTCCTTTGGGCAGCCAGAACTGACCAAGAGAATCAGACAAACACAGCCCTGTGTGGCTGCCACCATTGAGGGAGTCCCAGTGTAGACACATTGACTGAGCGAAGCAGCAGTCCTGCCATCACACAGCCCTGGCCATCAGGAAAGCCTCAGTATAGCTGAACAGGGCTGGAGAAGCTGCCCCACACCCTGCTACCTCCCTGGGATCCTGAGTTCAGAGAAACCCAGGTGCCTGCCCCCTTCCCCTACACCGAGGAGGGGCAGCGAATGTGAGAAGTGTCTGGGACCCCACACACAGCTTGTTGGGAGGAACAAGCTTGAGAACATCAAGATGAAGGAGCAGAAGACAATCTCAGACTCCAGCCCACACAGAACAAGTCTGGGAGATACAGTCATGGAAGAAAATGGAAGTCACACACCTGCAATCTCTGAGAAGCTAGCAACTGAAGTAAAGAAATGACTTCATGGGACTGAAAAAGTAATCAGGCAAAAAAATGATATCTCAAGTAAAAGAAATCACAAACATAATGAAAGAATTGCTGCTGAGCATGTCTAAAGAAGATATAGATAAAAAAGAGAAGCATGGGGAAATGATGGAAACCTTGGATGAACAATATAGAAAAGAATTGCAATGCATGCAACAGATTCAAAGAGATATCCAGAAAATTAAAAAGTCAATTGAAAGCTGCCAAAACCACTTAAAAGTGACTGAAGGTAGACTTTCAGACCTTGAAGACAAGTTTGCAGCTAGTGGTCAGGAAAGCAAAGATCTCTTAAAAATGACAAGGAACCAGGAAATAACAATTCAATGGCTACAGGATGATGCAAACAAAAATAATTTAAGAATAATAGGTATCAGCAAAAAAGCAGGGATCAACACAAATGACATAAGAAGACCACCTACAGAAGTAATAGCAGAACACTTCTCAACATGGGAAAAGGATCTGCTGCATAGATAAAGCATATAGAATTCCAACTAGCCATAACCAAAATAAATCTACACCCAGACATATAATAATCAAGAGCCCAGAAACTGAACACAAGAACAGAATATTAAAAGCTGTTAGAGAAGAGAAACTGATCACGTATGAAGGAAAACCCATCAGAATCTTGGCAGGCTTCTCAACACAAATCATCAAGTCAAGAAGAATGTGAAGTATTTTAAGTCCTGAAAGAAACAACTTCCAACCCAGATTGATGTGCCCTGCAAAACTATCTTTCTTTTTTTTTTAAATAATTTTATTTAAAGAGAAAAAAACCAAAACAAAACAAAACAGAATAAAGGGTAGCCACAGTACAGTATTCCAAGAAAAAAGAAAAGAACAACAATAAAAAAACCTAAGAAATTATTGCTTGACAAATTACATACCGGCTTCTTGGAAATAGTTGTTCAATTTACAAAGTTAAAACATGTAAAGTAGACATTCAAACAGTGAGACTATTAACAGTTCTGCTCCATGATCTGACAAAAACAGCAATATGGTCATCCATCTTACCCATGCAAATATACATGCAATTATATCAAAAGGGTAGAATTAAACACAACAAAACAGAGCAAAG
>PVJX010028646.1:0-23677 GCA_004027295.1 Dolichotis patagonum | reverse complement strand
ACACGGTGAGATCCATCTCAAAAACAAGCAAACAAACAAACAAACAAACAAGTAGGGTTGACAACATTTGCTAAGGGAAGCAATGTATGCTAGAAGGGATAAACAGGAACCAAAGTTGACTCAAGGTTTCCTGCCTGAGCAATTAGAATAATGAAGTTTATCCTATTGAAATGAGGAATAATGTGAAAGTACTAGGTAGAAGAGCAGGTGCTTTGTTCAGGGATGAGCAGAAGAGATACAAGTTTGAAGTTCATGACAGAGGTTGAGACTGGAGATATTAACCTCAATGTCCTAGCATCTGTATAGACTATAAAGCTATGGATCAATATATTATTTAGGAAATAACTGGAAAATGGGAAGCAATCTCAACCCTGTGAGATGCTAATATTGAAAAAAGAGGAAGAATTAGCAAAAGAAAGTGAGAAGACAAAGTCACGAAAATAGAGGAAAACAGAGTACAAGAGAATGATTGGCCATAGTAAATGCTCCTGAAATGTCAAGGAAAACGAGGACTAAGAAATGACTATCAGATCTGTAACCTGGTTAGAATTAAAGACATTAAAGCCAACTTGGCCCCCCCGCTGTGAGCCAGCAGCAGCCATGTGGGGTTAGGAAGAAAACACGAAGCCAATACGCCCTTCCTGTGAGCCAGCTGGCATGCCATCTGGGAGAGAAGAGGCCTGCACTATGACCCCCACCCTGCCCCAGTAAGTAATCAGCTGATTTGGAGGATCACAGGCTGAGTTGTTAGCAACTGAAGTATTAAAAAAAAAAAAAACCTAATCCTTGTATTGTTTGATTGACTTTGCAGGCCTAAAGTCTGAGTGTTCGTTTAGAGGATAACAATATGCAATATAATGGGGGATTTTTTTTTCTGTCTTTTTTTTTTGAAATCTAATATTGTTCTCACTATTTTGTTTTATTCTGTACTGTGTTATTGTTTTGTTTTCTTCTATGTTCTGTTTTGATTGGTTTTATTCTGTTCTTTTTTATTATGTATGATGGTATGGGCAGCAATTTTGAAGATAACAAGAGGTATTATGATAATGATTATTGATTTCCTATTATCCTGCTTTGAAATCCTGTATCACTTTCACTGTTTTGTTTTTATTGGCTTTATTCTATTTTATCGTGCTTGGTTTTATTGTCTTTAAAAAAAAAAAAGAAAAAAAATGACTACCAGATCTGGTAACAGGGAGGTCAATGCAGATATGGAAATTAGCATTTTGTTGGGTAGGTAGAAATAAAAGCCTAACTGGTCTGGATGCAAAATAATAGTAGGGGAAAGTAGAAAAAGTAGCTGTAAGCAAAGATGCATGCTCAAGGCCTTTTCCCATAAAAGTGAGGAAAGAAATTGATTCATTTTTCCCACCCACCTTATTCTAAAAATTCAAATATACTGCAAATTGAAAGAATAGCATAATGACTACTCGTACATGTATTTATCACATAGATTCAACATTTAACAGAGCATTATACTTGTTGTTCCTGAATGTTCTTGTGTATATATCTAAATTATCTGAAGATAACTTCACACCTAAATACATTTAAGATGCACCTCCTAAAATAAGTCCATTCTTCTCCCTAAGCAGAATTATTATTAACACACTTATTAAAGTTAAAAATACATTCTCCTTTATATTTCATAGCTGGAAATACTCAAATTTTCCCAACATACGTTTTGGGAAATAGGATTCAATCAAAGTCCATGCATTGCATTATTGTGTCATGTTTCTTTTTGATGAAAAGACCTTTCTTATAGAATGGACTTGATTGGTTGGTTCTTTGTCATGCCATTTAACTTGCTTCTATTCTAGAAGGGGAGTTTTTGAGGGTAGCAAATATATTGACTATAACTGGTGCACTCCTAAAAGTACCACTTTCCAACTTTCCCATATCTCTGTTCTTTCATTTTCAGAAAATCCTTAATTTATTCCAATATATTTTCATTTAACCATCACCTAATCACTCTGAAGAATCAACTGAACAACTTCCAGTTTTATATATTTCATGTTCAGAAAAAAAAATGCTTGCACCTCTTATTTACCATAAGAATTCACAAGCAAGCTCATCTTAAAGCTAATCAGTATTCAAACCAAACATCATTTTATTGATTAATCATGACAAATTACATTTAGAAAGTAAAATGAATTTCCTGAAATTTGTTTCCTGATTAGCAAAATAGTGCCTCCTAATATGTGAGGGTGAAAGCTGCTGTCAAATATGTTTACATGACTGGAAATTGTGACATACAAATGAGCTCACTGCATCTGTGTTGGCACGCTCTGTACTCTCTCTTAGTAAACAGCTTACATCCAGATGAGAAAACTAATCATACTAATATTTGAACTTCTATTACTTGTCTAATGTATAAATTCTTTAACTTTAAAACAAACTGATCCAACAGTGCTTACATTTAGCATCCCAAGGAATATTTATCTTAAAATACTATAAATTATTATTTCATTGTGTTGAAATGCTATACATATGGGCAGCAAATGAATAGTATACTCCTTAATTCACTGAACATTTTGAGTTCCCTTCTAATTCACTATGCAAGATTTTTTTTGCTATATTACAAAACCTAAAAGTATTAACATACTACACAAAATCAATTGTATTCTTAACCATTTTATCTCCCTTATATGAACTACTTTAATGCTTTGGCATTAAAATTTTGATCAAAGTACTGCTATTTATGTAGTGTTGGTACTAGGAATTGAACCCAGGATCTCATGCTTGCCAGGCAGGCACTGTGCCACTAAGCTATAACCCTAGCCCCAACTATGGCTATTTATAATGATGATTTTCAATTCCTTTAGGCATGAGGACTATTGCAGTGAGGCAAATAACCTTTGCTAGCCATCTAGTCTACCTCATTCACATTACCACTTGGAAAAAATGCCCCAAATCAAAAAAGCCTCATTGGAAGAAATCAGAACATGGGACTAAGACTTTATGAGGTACCAGGAGACCAGAAGTAGCATTAATTCATATAAAATCAAAACTGTAGATGTTACCATAAGTCTACATACTGAGCATCTGAACTTTCACTGACAATCTGGAAGAACATCCAGAGAATAGTACTTGATCACATTATGTATGCTATTGACTTAGACACAGCTAAACAAGAAGGAGGGGCTGGTAGCAGAAATCATCCTGTGGACAAACTCTTTCAGTCTATTCTCCAAATAAGCTATTATATGTAATGAATACAAAAATACAACTATATCATAAAGCTACCATTAATATTTTAATAATCTGAAAGAAGCATTTCACTTTTTCTGTGAAGTAGAAAGCAAAACATGTAATATAACTGTGGTAGGCAGACTCCAATGAACAGTAGTTCATCTCAGGTCTCTTGCTGGGGTTGAGGGTGAGGGACCAGTTCCCATGTAGTAAGGACACACAGCAGCCTTCAGATGACATAACCACATGAGAGACCCTACACTGGAACCCTCCAGTTAAGCCACTCCCAGATTCCTGACCATCAGAAACTGTAAAGTAGTAAATGCTTGTTGTTTTAAGCTATCTTGGAGTAATCTATTACACAGCAAAAGATAACTAATGCAACAATATATATTGACTTAGCTAAAGTTGTATCTCATAACTTTACTTAGGTTTTAAAAATATTATAGCATTCTAATGCACAGTCTTTAAAAAAATACAGCACTATGGAAATTGCATTAGAGAGAAAGAGATAGAGGATATGTGTGCAGTTGGATGGGAGGAATAAATTCCAGTGTTATACAGCTCAGTACGATAACAATAATTGACTGCAATTAACAACATTTCAAAATAGCTATTAGGATTTTAAATGTTCTCAACACAAGGAATGACATATGTCTCAGGTGACACAAATGCCAATTACCCTGATCTCATCATTTTACACAAGCATATAGGTACTGAAACATTACACTGAAGAAATTATGAATTCCAGCCACTTCCTTTCCCCTTTCCATCTTGGATCTGGCAACTAGAGAGGCATTTTTTCCAGTTTGTTCTCTGTCATATAGTAAATTTGGGTGTGGGGTGGAGTTCTACTCCTTTAAATAGGGAAAAATAGGGTTTACATTTCTGAAGTGTTTAGTAAGAAGCCTGTTACGGCTTATATCTAAGTACTAGGAAACCTGTTATGGTTTATATGTCCCACAAAACTCATCAGTGGATGAGTTTATAGCTTAATGTTATGTTGGGAGATAAAGCCTGGGATCAAACTCACAACCTTGCGCTGGCCAAGAAGGCACTTGAGCCACTGAGTTATATCCCGAGCCCTAAATTTTAGATATACGTAGCAATAACATTCATCATAGAGAGTTTGTACCTGTACGTAATGTATCTTGTATCTTTTTTCCCAATCCCTTTGCCTCCCTTCAACCCCTTTTCCCTATTTATTTACAAAACCTTTGTTTCCATTTTCCCTTAGTTTTTTTTCTTGTCCTTACTTTCCTTTCTTCCTCCTCCCATTTTGTTCCCCTTCTCATTTGAACATTTCCTTCCCATTTCCCAATATCAATTATACATTCTGGTCCTCATACTTTGTTTTTCACACCAGAGAAACCATGTGATATTTGAACATGTGTGTCTGATTTTACCTAAGATATGGTCTCAAGGGATATCCATTTACCTAGAACTGTTTCAAGCTTGTCCTTCTTCACAGCATAATAGTACTTCATTGTATTAAAAATCACATCTTTGGCATTTGGGCTGTTTCCAAGATTTGGCTATTATGAACTATGCACTATAAACATGGCTGTTCATGTATCGCTGTGGTATGGTGCTTTTAATTATTTTGGGAAGATACCAAGAAGGGGAATTTCTAGTTTTATAGTTTCTTGAGGAATCTCCACACTGATTTCCATAGTGATTGCACCAATCTACACTCTAACTAGCAGTGGAGAAGGGTTTCTTTTCCCCCACAGCCCTGTCAGCATTTGTTACTTGTTGTCTTCTTGATAAGTCATTCTTTATGGGTTATGATGGAATCTCAGTGTTGTTTTAATTTGTATCTCTCAAATGACCAATGAGGTGGAACATTTTTTCATATATTTATTTGCTATTTCTATTTCCTCATCTGAGAATTGTGTAATCAAATGCCTGTTTTTGGATTGGGTCTTTAAACTTGGGGGTCTAATATTTGTTCTTTATATAGTTTAGATATTAGTCCTTTTCTGAGGTACAACTGGCAAAAATTTCTTCCCACACTGTGGGTTGCCTCTTCACTTTGTGGGGTTTTCTGTGCAAAAGTTTTTTAATAAGATGAGATGGCAGTTATTGATTCTTGGTAGTACTTTCTCATAGAGTCAGGGTTTTGTTCATGAAGTCTTTTGCCACACTTATGTCTTCAAGAGTTTTACCTATTTTATCTTTCAGTAGATTTAGTGTTTCTGTTTTAATATTTAGATCTTTGACCCATTTTGATCTTAGTGAACAGTGAAAGATATGGGACTAGTTTTAATCGTTGGCATGTGGAAGGTCAGTTTTTCCAGCACCATTTATTAAAGAGGCTATCTTTCTTCCAGCGAAGGTGTTTGGTACCTCTTTGTCAAAGATAAGTGGTTAAGTGTGTTAGGGTCTTCTAATCTGTTGCATTGACCCTTGGGTCTGTTTTTGCCAGTTTTTTTTTTTTATCACAGTAGCTTTGTAGTATAATTTCAAGTCAGGGATGGTGATGTCCTTTGCCTTGCCTTTGTTG
Source organism: Dolichotis patagonum (assembly GCA_004027295.1). Classification (NCBI taxonomy): domain Eukaryota; kingdom Metazoa; phylum Chordata; class Mammalia; order Rodentia; family Caviidae; genus Dolichotis; species Dolichotis patagonum. The sequence goes on along the minus strand of PVJX010028646.1, from coordinate 17,982 downwards.
CTAAGAATTGCTTTTGATATTCTAGTTCTTTTCTGGTTAAAAATAAATTTTAAGGTTATTTTCTCTAATTTTGTGAAGTATGCTATAGTAATATTGACTGAGATTGCATTAAATCTGTATAACAATTTTGGAAGTATGGCCATTTTCACTGTTTTGACTCTTCCTGCCCAAGAATGAGAGACATCTTTCCATTTTCTTATATCCTCTTTGATCTCTTTTTTCAGGGTCCCGGAGGTTTCAATGCAAAGGTCTTTTACTTCCTTTATTAGATTGATTCCTTGGTCTTTCATTGTTTTGGATGTTATTGTGGAGGTGTTGTTTCTGTAATTTTCTTAGTGATTTTGTTGTGTAGGGGAATGCTATTGATTTTTGAGCGCTGACGTTGTATCCAGCTATACTACTGTTATGGTTTGTGTCTGAATGTCTCCCCAAAGTCTTATGTGTCATGGGGGTGGGCTTTTAAGAGGGGGCTGAATCCATAGTTTGCGATTGGTTCATTGTCTAATGCTGGGATTGGGGTATGAGTGCTACAACTGCTCTAGAGTGAGCAGACTGCATACAATATAAGTGAGGAAAAGAGGCTTGTTTCTCCCCTTTTGTCGTCTGCTGCCACAGCCCCCATGAACTGTTGCCCCTCTTTCATGTGCCAGCTGACATGGACTAAAACCCCTACCAACTGTGAGCTATGTAAATCTTTCTTCCTTAACTTTGATGGTTGGGTATCTTTTCTCAGCAACAAGAGAGAAGTAACTAAGACAGCTGCTGAATTTGATTTTTAATCTAGAAGTCTTTTGGTGGAATTTTTGGGATCGTCAATGTACAGTATCATGTCATGCACAAATAATAATTTAACTTCTTCCTTCTCTATCTTTATTCCTTTTCTCTCTCTTGTTTAATTGCCCTGGCTAATGTTTCCAGAATTATACTGAATAATATTGGTGACAGTGGACCTCTTTGTCTTGTTCCTGATTTTAGAGTGCAAGCTTTATTATTATTATTATTATTATTATTATTATTATTATCTTTTTGAGACAGGGTCTCACTACACAGTTCAGGCTGGCCTTGAGCTCACTTTGTAGCTCTGTCTCGAATTTGCATTGATCCTCCTGCCTCAGCCTCCCGGGTGCTGTGATTAGAGTGAAAGCTTTCAACGTTTGTCCACTTAGTAGGATGTTGGCTGTTAGTTTGTCATAGATGGCTTTTATCAGATTGAGATGAAGACCTTCTATTTCAATTTTCTATAGGGTTTTTATCATGTATGGGTGTTTGACTTTGTCAAATACTTTTTCTGCATCTATTGAGATGATCATGTGGTTTTTGTTTTCAGCTGTGTTAATACAGTATGTTTATTGTAATGCATATTTGTAATACAATATTGTCTTTTACTGTAATACAAATATGTGCATAATTACATATTTGCATATGTTGTATATGTTTGTAGCTAAATGTTAAATTGGGAGGTAAAGCCTGGTTGGAGGAAGTGGGCTACTGAGGGTGTGGCCCCAAAGCCTGTATATCATTCTCCCTCCTCCCTCGATCCCTCTCTCTGATTTGTATCTGCTATGCCATGAGTTGATTTGCTTTCTGCCATATGCCTTTACCATGACACTCTACCTGGAGTCAGCCAGCTATGGACTGAAACCTCCACAAACTGTGAGCCCAAATAAACCTTTCTTCATTGAAGTTGTGGATGTTGCATATTGTGTCTCAATGATGAGCAAGTAACTAAGAAGTTTACTGTTGCTGCAGATCTCAGCTACACTGTTATGGTTTGTGTTTGGATGTCTCCCTAGCACCTCATGTAGTCATGGGGGCATGCTTCTTGAATTTATGATTGAGTCACAGTCCAATGCTAGCATTATAGGTGTGAATGCTACACCCACCCTAGGGTAGGTAGCCTACATACAATATAAGGGACAGAAAGAGTTTTCTCTTGCACTCTTGTGCTTTTTGCTCTTGTTGCTTTTTGCTCTTGTTGCTTTTGCTATTTTTTGCTTTTTGCTCTTGTTGCTTTTGCTATTTTCCAGCTACTGTAAACTATTGCTTCTTCGTCATGCACCACCTTGCCTTGGAGCCAGTTAATTATGGACTAAAACCTCCACAAACTGTGAGCTTAATAATCCTTTCCTTCCTTAATTTTGGGTGTCACGTATTTTGTCTCAGCAATGAGAGAAATGTAACCAACACACACACTTTCCAAATAACTTTTTTATTTTGTTTTGTTTTGGTTTTTGGTACTGGTGATCGAACTCACGACCACGCGCTTGCAAGGCAGGCGCTTATGCCGCTGAGCTAAATCCCCAGCCCGCAATAACTTTTTAAAAATTTACTTTTCAATCTTTGACTTAACTGTATCTAAACTTAGGCAGACAAAAAAGGGAGATACCAACCTTTAAGCTAAATATTTTGCGTTATCATGGAATTTGTAGTATATTTTTGTTGTGGTGTGGTTGGTCAGTCAGGCCTGAGACTGGGCCCTAGCTCTTTGTAGTCATTTTTTTCTCCTGTAAGCAAGAGTATGACAAAAGCTCATAAGAAATAGAAAAATGGGTTTATTCACAATTTAGAACAGTTATACTTCTCCATCCACACCACACAGAAGTACTCAAATTTACACAGAAGGAGGTAGGACAAACATCAGGAAATATCTACATGTAAATTTAGCTAAACTTTAGTGTAGAGGGGAGGAAGTATTGAAATCTCTTTGGATTCAGGGTTGAGGTGTGGTGTTATGCTTTCAGCATGAGTAAGATGAAGGAGCAGCTTATATCTTTTTAAAAAATTCCTATTTTTTAAAGATCTATTTTAGCTTTTGAAGTATAAAATGAAACTTGAAGGATTTGCCTAATGATATAGTTATATAAGGAGTGCACAGTCATTCATGAATAGGTGAGAAATTATGACTGATAGCATTTGAAAATCTGAAGGAGAAAAAACGTAGATGCTCAGGTCCATCTGTATTCATGAGACCATGAACGGGACCCAAAGAACTACATTTTTAACAAGTTCACAATATAACGCTGATCCATACTTAAGAACTTGTGGTATAAATGTCAAGTTCAAGAATACTGGGAAAGAGACTGTCAGAAACTAGCAACAGAAAGATTAAACAGTAAATAGAACTAAAAACAAATTTTATCTGGGTGTGGTGGTGCATTCCTGTAATCCCAGCACTTGGGAGGCTGAGGCAGGTGGATTGTTGTATGTTTGAGACCAAAAGTGAGCTCAAAGCCAGTCTGAACCGTTATGTGAGATCCTGTCTCAAAAAGACAAAATAAGTAAGTAAATAAATAAAAGCAAACTTTAAAAGATATGTAGGACTGAGATGAGGTGGAAGAGGTAAGAGAAAACCAACATTTGCAGTGGGTGTTTAGTAGCTGTTACACACTTTTACATATTATCTCATTAAAGATAATTGCATTTCGTATACATAAAGGTGAGACTAAGGCAAGGGTAAATAATTGCCTCAGGTCACAAAATAAGTTAAATGACAGAAGTGGGATTATTAGATATTTTCATTTTTTAGCTGAAATTGCACCTTTGGGAGGTTATATTTTGTCTGGAGTAACAATATTGGAATGTGCCAGACCTAGGATTAATAAGTGGCCAAATTGAACTCAGTTCTATGAATCTATAGCTATACTTTCTACTATTCCCTCCAAGAGTAGGAGAAGATCCACACTGCTTAGGAAAACTAGTTGTAGGAAAACAAACTTAAAAAAGAATCTTAAAAATTAAGGTTAAGTCACTGAAAACAGCTTGCATTTTAATTTGTGATGTATTTGGAGAATCACATATCAGTGGCTTAAAATCACTTTTTAAACAAAAGTTTTGTTTTTACCATCATGGTTTTGTCTTAACTGACTCATTTACTCAAAATTTAGTTACCCAAAACAGCAATAAGTTAGAATTCAATTATTAGACTGAATCATGATTTAACTACTGGTTTAAGACTACCAATCTAGTCAAAGCAGTCAAACTAATTTTATGGTTAGCCTCAATTTTAGAAGTGTAATTTCTAAGGCCAGAATACTTTTATTTATTAGTGGGATTTTTAAAGAATTTTTTATGATAATGCCTTGTAAAGGGTCCTTTGGGGTCGATACTAGTATTTCAGTAACTTAAGTGAAGACACATTTATTCATTTGTGAGAACTCGAGTTCCCTGATTCTATTCTTAATACTACAGTGAAAATGCAACTGAATCATTTTGCCCCACTAGTTCTATAGAACATTGCTTATACAATTATTACCCTCTGCTTCGTATGAAATAAACCTGTTTACAAGTGTTTCTATTCCTCTTTAGAGATAAGAACCATACATAATTCACATTTGTATTCTCCCTGCATTTAGGCACAATACCTTGCATATTCCATGAAAGCTTGCTGATAAATTTAATATTTTTTCAAGAAAAACTTACTAATTACATGTACACTGAAACTAAAAAAATGAGAATATGGGAGAAATATACTGCTAAAAACATTCCACTTTGAAAGTAAGTATGGTCAACTACATCAGTTGGAAACTGGGAGCCACCAAGATTATCATTCATCAAGTACATACCAGGCACTGTACAGACCAGACGTCGTCCTTGTCCACACATGGCTCACACACTAACACAGGGATAGAAATATGCATACACTTATCCCATTTATATACACATACATGCTATGAAGACAACAGTAACAGGATAAATTACAGAGGGCTTCTCAGAGCAGACAGCCAGATAGAAGATGTTTAAGCCTATATTCAAAGGTTAAGAGCTAGTTATATGAAGGAGATAGGTATGGCGGGGCACACCTGTAATCCCAGCTACTTTGAAGTCAGAGATTGGAAGATTGCTAATCTGAGCCCAACTTAGTAACAGCAAGTTAACTTAGTAAGAGCAACTTAAAAAAATAAATGACGACAAAGGAATAGTATTGCCAGCATGGAGTTAAGGCCCCTAAAAGTGGGTCACAGTAGCTTCAGGGGAATATAATCTCACTGTAGCATATCTTCAATCTTTCTATTCATCAATTCTTTTACTATTATTTCTATTATCCTTATTTTGTAGTGTTTTAAAAAAATTTTCTTGCTGATTTAAATTTCTTGCCTAAATTAAATGATATTATGACCCCTGGGAAATTGAAGCCTACTCATTTCCAAATAATCCTTAAATTCCTTTGAGTTCTTATGACTGAAAAATTTATCTTGAATTGACAATTATGTCCCAGTGAAAGAGGGTTTCTCTATATGAGCTTAATTTTTTGACTGGGAGGCCTCCTGATTGCTAATCAACATATTATGTGATTGCTTCAACAAGTACTTATGAAATATTATTTTGTTACTGGAAAAATGCAGCGCTACATTTTGAATTCTAGGTTGGTCTAGGGTCAAAGAGGAAATAACTGTACTTAGCAAACCACTGAACATTCTTTATCTATTCCTACATAGTCACATGTTCAGTTATGAGGGTGTGTGATATATTGGAAAAAGTCCTGGTAAAAATTAGAGATGGAGGCTTTATTCTCAGGCCTGCCACTCTGTATATAAACACAAGTAAGCTGTTTATTTCTTCATGGCTTAGTTTCTTTTTAGTAAAGGAAAAGTATGAAGTTGCACAAATTTTGTTGCAGCTAGATCACGAGAAACACTCATGGGAGGCTGAGATTTGAGAAACAAGCAAGCTTTATTGGCAGATGGAGGACAACAGAAAAGCAAGGAGCTGAAGCTGTTGACCCCGAGTCTTTATTCTGCAGGATCTTTATATAGTTTTAAAAGGCTATAAGTTCCTTAGTTACCATAGTGTTGTAGTCAGGGGTTGTGAGGAGAACAATTAGATACAGGACATGTAATTTATAACATTACTTATAATGGTCACCCAAGGAGTCAAATACAAGAGCAGGAAATCTGTCCACAACACTAGAGAGCTAGAAAATTCAGCCAAGGACCTGGCTCCCATGGCAATAACCTGCGTTAGTTCAGCTGAAAACCTGGAGCCTACGGCAATGACTCATGCAAGTCTATTTCACAGATCTGAACTGGGAAGGCCCAAAGATCAGCAGTGGAAGTCAGAAAGTCTACGCCAGCAGGGTGAAAGATCTGTGCCAGCAGGTTGAGTGTTTGGCAGTGGTGCCAAGAAGTGATGCTCAAAATAAGGACCAGGGCTTCCCCTGAAAAGTACCACAGCCATCTTCAGTGACAATCAGGTCCTGAGCTCCTCTGACAATGAGAATAGCTGAGTACATATCAGGAAGCCAGTGTGACAAACTTCTCCTAGAGATTAAACAGCACACATCTTCCTTCCCCTCTGGAGCCAGGAAGCAATGCTCAAAGTAAAGACCAAAGCTCCCCCAAAGTGAACCACAGCCATTCTAATCAACAAGGTCCCAAGCTCCTCCAAAGGTAATAGCCAAGTTTGTATCAAGGGAGTCAGCATGACAAGCTCCTCCAGAAGAACCAACAGCTCCAAACAATAACACTTAGGAGAACCCACAATGCTACTCTTCCTCTCCAGGTCTCCTTTTTATGCTGGCAACCATTCTTAGATGGGCCATCCATGCTCAGCACCATGCTGATTCATTTCAGCTGGTGGTTAAGTGGACCACCAGTTATCAATCCACAACACACAGAAACCAAATTGTACCACGTCTTGTTGTTGGAATGTCATAAGACCTTTATATGACCTCCTTTTTTGTATTTTAAAGAGAATAAAACAAAAGAGGGCAGAACAGAGTAGATCAGAACAGGACAACATAGGCAACATAGTACTTTACATTAAGACAACCAGACATTAACAGTAGCTATCACAATATCTCTTTCTCTGCTATAGTTGAGCATAATTTCAAATACAATAATATCAAACATAACACAATATTATAAAACCATTCAAAGAGTGAAAGAATTATAGGGCATTCTGAACCGAATAACAGAGAATGATCAATGGGTACTATCTCATTTTCGATAAAAAAATTTTGTTTATACTATCACACATATTCAAATCCCAATAAGACACAATGTGATAGATAGAACCAATGGTAGTAGTAGAAGCATGGTAGGACTTCTAAGAAGGATGATATTAAATCAGCAATAGCTGTCATTATATGACCCTTTATATAACCCTGCTTTTTGTCATACAGGATGTGGGTAATGGTCATAACCATTTTGTGTTAAAATTTTTGTCCCTCCTTTTGTGGGTTTTATGGTTAACTTGATGGGAGGGGGTCTCTGGGAGTGAGGTTACCTAAACTTTAACTACAAGCTATAATAGGGCCTAAAACAAAATGGAGTCAAAACTGCTCTTACACTGCCCCCTCAGGGACATACATATTATTTCTTTCTAGGTGGTGGTTTATATTTGGGCTGGTATTTGGTAGTCTCAATACCATCACTTGTACTTGATTAACACTACTTTGGATTCTGTTTTTATCTAAGTGATTAGACGTGGCCTCAAAGTGAGGCCCAAGATCAAGACTCTCGTTGATCCTTCAAGCCCAATCATTAATGAAGTTAACCTCGGACTCCAATTGAACAACCATTCATACCAACTTTGACTGTTTTGATAAGCTTTGGCCCGATGTTTAAAACTTTGTTTTAATTTGCCTAAAGTTTCTACTATGATTTTAGAGTTGTTGACACAAAAAATGCATTCTTTTCCTAAGGAAACACATAGTCTTCCTTGTTTCATAAACAGCAGAGCTGAAATCAGGACAACAGCAGGAATTGTGGTATCACTCTGGATGCAGCAAGCCTTTAAGTCTCTGAGAATGTTGCCAGGTAGAAGTCTCTGGTTCAGGCAGCAGCAGCACAGGGTCCCTGGGTGTCCACTCTGTAGTGGTAAATCCATGGATTGTGACCTGCAATTTTTAAAGCAGTGGGTGTGGTTAGTATTACATATTGGGGGCCCTGTACAAAGTGGGAGAGGTTCCTCTTTCCAAGTTTTAATTAAGACGTGATCTCCTGGTTTGAACAAATGAACAGGAGTGTGAATTGTGATAGGATGACATTCTAACACAGTCCACTGGAGCTCTTGTAATGTCTGATGTAAAGCCTTCATCTGTTGGCATAAATCCAGTGTTCCCATTTCTTGTAGTCCTTCTAGAGAAGGTAACAACAGAGGAACTCTTCCATACCTTACCTCAAAAGGAGTTAACCCATCCCGGTACAGGGTGTACCATGATTGGAACAGTGCTATAAGAAGCATTATGACCCCATTAGCTCTTCTCTCTTGGCAGAGATTTGCCAAGGTGCTTTTCAGAGTCTGTTTTGCCTTTCCACCTGACCCAAGTTCTCAGGCTGTATGTAGCCTCCAGTTAAGCCACAAAGTCTCCGAGAAACCTTGGACTACTCAACCAACAAAAACAGGTCCATATGGGGAGCACCTACAGAGGTATAATCAACTCCTTCAATACTTTTTCCACTTCTGTAGATATCTCAGTTCTCATAAGGAGAGCCTCCAGCCAACCTGAATAGGTACAAATCAAAACTAGTAAATATCTTTTGTTTCCACTAGTAGGTTTGATTCCAGTAAAGTCTATTTTAACATCTTCAAATGGCCAAATTCCTTGTCTCCAGACAGCTGATTGTTTCTGAGGCTGAGAGATAGGATTACTGTGGGTGTAGGTTGTGCACTTTGTTGTTACTGAAGCACACAAAATCCAGAGTTGAGTTATAAAGAAGTGTCAACCAAGAAATTCTGCCATTACCATCTTTCCCAAATAGGTGTGGCTAAATCATGGATCACAAAATGTCCTAGAGTCTCTAAAAGGAAAGCTCTTCCTCCTGGTAACACTTTCCACTTGTTTTCTTCAGTGGCCCCTTTAGTTTTGTCCATTTTAGTTCTGCTTCTGAATACCTCAGTGGCTTAAGAAGTGGGTCTACCAAGACATGACCCATAGAAGACTGTTCAACAGCAGCTTATTTTCCAGCCAAGTCAGTCACTCAATTTCCCTGAACTTCCATGAGTCACCCTACCGCTGCCCAGGGCAATGAATTTAGCACTTCGGTGGACAGCCAAACAGCCTGTAACAAGCTTAATATTTCCTGGGAATTTCTGATATCCTTGCTTCCCACTGTCAGGAGGCCTCTTGGTGTATGGCATCATGCACATGTAGTGTTTCAAAAGCATAGCAAGAGTCAGTATATACATTCACCTGTTTGTCTTTTCCTACCTCCAAAGCCTAGATAAAGCAATCAAGTCAGATTCACAGACTGGAGATAGAAGAAAGCTGCATCAGCAAGCAAACCCCATCTGGGAACCAATACCAAGCACAGGCTGCTGCCAGACCAGGAACAGACAGACCCCAGCCTCGCCCCGAGAGTCACTGCATTTGCGGACTGGGGGTAGACAGAACAAAGCCACATCAGCAAGAAAACCCAGGCTGGGGACCAGTACCATGCATGGGCTGCCACCAGCCAGGAACAGACAGACTCCAGGACCTTCTGGCAAACAAGAAGTACCAATACCCTGCCCTCTCATAAACCACTGTCTTATCTGGAGAAATACAGGCTGCAATGATAGCTATGGAGGTGAAATGCAATTGGATGCCGGTGGTGCTTTGGTGTTTCACTAACATTGCAGGTCTAGGGCCAGTGGTCTGATTATAGGTTCAGAGAATAGTGTACACAGTGTGATATCTAGTGCGTTGCAACCATTGTTGATTCCCTGTGGTCTTGTTTTGGAAGTCCTAAATAGTTTCCATTGATTTGTTGGGTTGCGTTTTACTCTCTTTTGTTTTGTTTGATGGAGTCAAATCTGATGGCAGGAGCAGCTATTTGAAAGATAGCAAGATATATTATGGTAGCAATTTTGGATTTACTATAGGCTTGTTTTAAAGTCCTTTATTGCATTCATTGTTTTTCTTGGTTCTATTCTATCCTGTCCTGTTTGATTTTCACTATGTCAAAAGTTATCTGCAGCTATTTTGAAGACATCAAAAGGCATTATGGTATCTATTATTGATTTTGTAATGTTTTAAAGTCCTACATCTTTTACACTGGCTTGTTTTAATTGGTTGTATTGTTTTATCCTCTTTAAAATAATAATAAAAAAAGAGCAATCAAGTCAGTCCTTTGGGCTGATGTACTGAGAGGTAAAGCCTCAGACTGGACAGTCCATTCAAGAGTGACAACTGCCACTTCCCACCCTCTGAACCCCATTTATTACCATGCCATAATGTGAAAACAGGGCCAGGTCTGGGTACTGGAGGGGTATGTCTTGCAGCTCTGGTTGAGCCATGTAGACCATCTTGATTGCTTCTGTGCAGTTATGTTCAGATGGTGCCAGAGAGATAGGTAGAAGGGAAGCATGGTTGAGAGCCTCTATGGTTTTAATAGTTAGTCTGGGGTCTTCTAAGAGTTACTTGATACTGGGCCAGCCTACTTCCTGGTAGCACTTGCAGCCAGGTCCTCTCAGCAGGGTCTCTACTGTATGAGGAACAAACACATTTAATCTCTGTCCCAAAGTCAGCTTATTGGCTTTTTGTTGTTGTTGTTGTTTTTTACTAGAATGGCAGTGCCAACTGTAGAGCACAGGCAAGAAGGCCACCTGGCCATCACAGAGACTAATCTCTTGGACAAATAGGCTAGAGGATGCTTCCAAGGCCCTAGAATTTGAGTCAAAACACCCCAGCAGTACCTTCTTTTTCATGGACGAATAACTAGAAAGGCTTGGTGGTGGCAGGCACTTGCCAGTTTTTCCTTTGAAGTCAAAAGCCATCTGGTGTTCAGGATTCCACTTCAGTGAGGAGTTGTTACCTCCTTTCAAAGTCTGATAGAGGGACTCTGCTATAGCTGCGAAGTTGGCAATCTAAAGGTGACAGTGTTCAATTGTCATCAGAAATTCCCTCAAATCCTTCCTGGATGAAGGTTCTTTCAGGCCTTAGATTGCCTGGGTATTCGAGGCTGACCAGAAATGTGTTTCATCCTTCAATACAAATCTCAAAAACTTAACAGTCTATACACAAATTTGGGCTTTTCTTTTTGACATTCAATAATCCCCTACCTTGTAGCAGTCCCAGCAACCTCTTTGTTCCCTCTTGACATAGTTTGTGTTTCAGCAGCAAAAAGCAGGTCATCAACATATTGTAATGAGAAAATATCAAAATTTTCTTGACTAAAAGGCATTAAATCTTTAGATAAAGCTTCCCCAAAAATTGTTGGAGAATTTTTAAATCCCTGGTGGAACTGTGCCCAGGTGAGTTGCCACTTTAATCCCCTCAGGACCCTCCCACTCAAAAGCAAGTATTTTTGTGAACTCACAGACAAAAGAATACAAAAGAATGTATCTTTTAAGTCTAGCACAGCAGTATGGAGTTTGAGCACATGGGAGCATGCTAAGCGAAGTTTAAGAATTAAGGACATTTAGAGTAGAAGGTAATAACCAAGGTATTGACAGCGTGAGAGTCCTGGACCAGGTGATATTCATTTGTCCCAGGCTTGGGACAACAAGGGAGTATTCTACAGGGAGTGACATTCTCTCAATATTCCTGCCTCCAGCAATCTCTTTATATGGGGTTTATTTTCCTTTCACACTTCTATGGTCACTGGGTACTGCATTCTGTGAATCACGTTTGCATGTCCCACCAGCTTCACTATCAAAGGGAACACATGACCTGCTGGGCCTGGTGGATTATCTCCTGCCCAAACCAGGGGAAAATGTCTGACCCAAGAGGGGAGTGCCAGATGCTCTGGTGTCTGATCTCTCAAAGCCAGGAGGCATTTAATCTTTTTGCATAGGAAAAGTAACAGTTAAAACATGAGATTCTGACAGGGACTCTCCTCTGGTAGTTAAAACAGTTTCCAGGGCTGGGGATAAAGGAAATCGGAGCTTGCAGTTTGCGGAGGTCTCAGCCCAGGAGAGAGGACAGGAGAGAGGACAGTTAGGCATAGGCATTAAATGACTAACCATTTGTTGTCCAAGCTGAACCTGTTGTGGTTCACAAAAAGAATAGGTTGATGTCTTGGTTACCTTTCTCTTGTTGCTGAGACAAAATAACTGACACTCAAAATTAGGGAAGGAAAGGTTTATTTCTTACAGTTTGGAGGTTTCAGAACCATCCTCAGCTGGCTTCAAGTGGCAGGGTGGCACAGTGGGGCCACAGTAAACAGCAAGCACGAACTGGGAAGAGGGAGAGACACACACCTTCTTTCCGAGTTACACTGTATACTGGCTCCACCCCTGGACAGGTGTAGCACTCACACCACCAATCAGAGCACTAGACAATGAACCCATCACAAATGCTAGATTCAGCTGCACCCATGGTTACATAAGACTGGGGGGAGGGGACACTGACATAAACCATGCCAGTTGAGGATTAGCCAGTTGTTCCCTATACTTGTATTTTCTACTTAAGAGTGGAGCTACCAGTTGAGTCACTACAGATACATTCACACTAGTGTCCACCACGAACTTTACAGATTTTTCTCCTACATTTGTGGTTAGCATGGGTTCCCTGGGGCTGAGAGAGAAAGACTCATGTCCCCATCATTCTGAGGCTTCCCCTGAATCCATCACAAACACTTTCCTTTTCTACTTCTGTAGCAGCTTTGGACATTCTTGCCCCATTTCCTTACAGTGGCATATTGATTTGGACTTAATGGAGGGCATCTCCCTCCTTGTTGAGACCATTTTCCTTTGTCCCTCTTTTCTCCGGTCCCTAAGCCATTTCCTTCTTATAAGCTGCCAGCAATACCTTTGTTTGTTCTTCTTGTAGTTTCCACTTCTCTATTTTCTTTTTCAAATATATTTTATTTTAAAGAAGAAAAAATTAAAATTTCAAAACAATAATTAGGGGATAAAGAATGGTATTTACATTGTGTATTGTTATCTTCAAATCAGTTACTCAGAGTACAAAATTATCTGCATTTAATTGTCCAAACAATACTAGCACAAACTTTTATAAAACCTCAATGAACTCAGTCTCCTCTTACGATACACTTTCTGAGCCACAACCGAGCCATAGCTACCATTACAAACCCATCTTGCTTCTATAATTTGTGGTGTATGTCAGGAACTGACTGGGCAACGAATGACGTATTTATCATCCTGGCATCTTAGCCAACTGGGGATCAAATGGAATGGATGTCCAATAGGCCTCCAGAAGGCACTCAAGAAGTGTGTGGAGGGACTTTCATCAGTCCTCTGACATACTTGTGCCACTTTATGAAGGTTTGTAGGCTGACAGGCAGCCGCATGGAACCCTTTCATCAATGCCTTGCGGTGGACATCTAGATTCTGGGCTCCCAGGGCAGTATTTAGGTACCAGTTTGGTGATGAGGTAAAACACACTTCACTTCTGCTGCCTGCTCTTGTTCCATTCCCCTGGCTTTTGCTCTTACATGATCCTTAGCAGTTTTCCAAATCCTCTCTCTCCTCTGAGGAAAATAAACAGCAATTGTTGACAATTGTCCCAATTGGGGTGATGTGTTTTGAATAGTGAGCTCAGGGTTGTTCTAATAAAGGGAAGTTTTAGTACTAAAGGGATCATACACAAAAATTTACAAAACTGTGCCTCCCTGCCCAGGCAGTGCCATCTGCCGGAGAAGCAAAACAGGGATGGGAGCTGAGGAAGATACCTCCCCAGTTGGAGAAGAACCCCTGCTCGCAGGCCGTCTTGTGGCTGCACGGGGTGTGTCTTGCGGCTCATCAGTATCTGGCACAGAGTCCCTCTCCCCAAGAGGTGGACTCTGTTACATACACCTGGGAGGGTTGTTGGTAGGGGTGACAGTGGGGTGGTCAATAGGGTGGAGGCAGTGCTGAAGGAGAAAGGGATTCATTCTCCTCAGAAGCTCAGGGTAATATAAGGGAATTTACATCAGAACATTTCCTTTGTACCACCAATGCCTGCTCAAGAAATCCCCAAACACATATTTTGAGCCAATAGGACAACGTTTGAATGACATGTAACTAGGAATCAATATATGGAAACTGATCTGGATGCCCTGGGTTCCCAGTGATAATATTTCATACCTTACCAGTTATTTGGGGGTTGAGCATCCCCTCTGAAGGTCATACAATATTGAAAGTTGGCCATTCGAGTTCACAGAACCCAGCATTTTCCTCATTTTATTTTAACCTCATAATCACTCTTAAACCTGTAAGAAATTCCATTTTTTTTTTCTTTTATTGGGAATCAAACTCAGGACCTTGTGCTTGTCAGGCAGGCACTGTACTTCTGAGAAACCTGTCAAAATTCTTAAGCGTGCAATCTAAAACATTTGGTTTGCTGCCAGCAGAGTCCACTGTGAGCACAGCAGAACAGCTTATCTCAGCAAATCCTGTTTCCTCCACCCAGTCAAAAACACAAACAAGAGCTCGAGACTCACAAAACTGGAAAAGATGGTGATCTCCATGATGGTGTACTACCGACAAGCTGAGTTCTTCAAGGTCTCCAAGTGCAGGACAGCAATGGGCAGAAACATCAGGAGCAGGGCAAACATCAATGATGGATCTGGCTATGAGCTGGAATCATGGGTGCATTTGGGGAGAGTAACACAGACACACAAAAAAAGACAAATACCAGGAAATGATCACTGCTCCTGACTGCTAGTTTAGAACAATTCAGAGGCAAACTCCAACCAAATGCTTGGCCACACCAAGACCTTAGCAAGCACCACAGCTGATGGCTAGGCTCCTTCAGACTTAACCAACTGCTAGCACAAAATAACAAGTCCCTGAACAAACCCAAAGCAAATGCTAAAATGAAACCAAATTTTAAATGCTTGGTCAGGAGACAGGTGCTCAGGTATTTCTGTCTCACAGTCATGATGTCCTGCTGCACCATGGTCTCAGGAGGCCAGCTGAAATCAGCCAGGGTTGATTTCACATGAAGATCAACTGTTAAGGCAAGGAGGCCCTGGGGCCCCTCAACCAAGAGCCTTTGCCATGACAGAAACTCACTGGGGCCTCCAAAAGGTTACAGCTAGCTCATGAGAAACACTCACAGGAGGCTGAGAATCAAGAAAGAAGCAAGTTTTATTGGCAGCTGGTGGACGACAGAACAGCAAGGAGCTGAAGCTGTAGACCCTCAGTCCTTGTTCTTCAGGATTTTTATACAGTTTTACAAGGCTACAAGTTCTTCAGTTACCATAGCAACCATATTGTACTACATCATGTCACTGGAATGTCACAAGACCCTTATACAACTCTTTTCAAACATCTGTTGTTTGTTATACAGGATGTAGGCTATGGTCATTGTAACCATTGTGTGCTCCTTTTGTGGGTTTTATGGGAGGGGGGTTTTTAGGAGTGAAGTTACCTAAAGTTTAATTACAAGCTAAAATGGGGCCTAAAACAAAATGGAGTCACAACTGCTCTTACAATTTAACTATATATGCTAGGCAAGAAATTAAAAAGGGCTAGGGTTTTAGCTCAGTGGTGTAAACGCCTGCCTGGCAAGTGCCAGGTTGTAAGTTCGATCCCCAGTAAAAAAAAAAAAAAAAAAAAAAAATAGAAAAACAACAGCTTCAATAGATTATACCCCAGAATAAGCGTGAGTATAGAATCATTAATTTGTTGTAAAATCAGTCTGTTTTCATGACTGTCGCTGTAAATTTTGTTCTGATATGATTTTATTTATTTTTGAGTTTTTGAGACAGAGTCTTGCTATGTAGTTCAGGCTGACATCAAATTTGCAGCAATTCTCCTTACCTCAGCCTCCCAAATGCTGGGATTATATGTATACACCCCCATACCCCACCTACTGCATGATTTTGATATTTAAACATTGATGTTTATTTAGTGTAATGTCCATCCCTAAACAACCCACCTGCTTCCTCTAGGCCTCAAAGGAAGAGACAGTTGTTCAAGTGATGAGACTTGTATTTTTATGCTTATTTTAGAATCAAATAGGTTATTGACTCAACTACACACTATTATATTGGCATAGGGGTCATATGTACCACTACATAGATGAATACACTGATGTAGGGTGAAAAGATGAACATATAAAGTTATTTGTTACACAGTACTTTTAATAAAGAGCTGAAAAAAATAAACTTTGAACATCCAGAAGTCTACACTGATGAAAAAATGCCACAAAGCTGCAATGGAATATTATGCAGCAATAAAAGGAAAACCCTTTATAAAATACAGAATAATATGTGAGTGAACAAATAAGATAGGTAAAGTGTGCATGTGTGTACCACTTACGTTTAAAAGGGGAAAAAATAAAACACACTGATACTACTCATTTGCTTGTACATACATCTTTTTTTCAAAAAATACACAAGCCCTTGTTGCTTCCTGGACCTAAACAGGAAATTTGATGATTGAGTGGTAGTAACTTTTCAGTGTACATTTTTGATTTCTGAAATATGTGCATACTAAAAAGAAAAAAAACAATTTAAATCAGTATGATAGCAGTTTGAGAGGAAATGGGAAATGTGGAGAACATGTTTTAAAAGTAAGTGGTAATTCTAAGAGTTAATACATATAGTCAGAATGTTTAAACTACAAGGGTCTTTCCTCAAGATATCCATCTCTTCTAAACTTCTCATTTTATAGATGTGTAAACTAATGTCTTTGAAATTCAGTAGCAGAAGAGATGGAATATTTCAATGTCTACTCTAAGCTTCTTTATCATACTATTTCCTCATTTTGTGTGGGAAAAATGAAACCAAGTTAATTTAGGCTACAATATTAGTCATCATATTGTCTAAATTTTAGTCTACAATATGAAAACTACCTTAATCCCTGGGACTATTTGTAGTATTTCTTGTTTGGATCACTATACAGTTATACTTACAAATGAATTATACCTAATTTTATAATTGCACTAATGCAGCATAATAAATGCATTTTTCTGAATCATAAATTTACAGAGTGCAAGACTAAAATGTCTCACATTAATATTTAAATATACAAATGTCTACCACAAGTTTATTGCCAAAAATATTAATGTAGGTGATTATCTCCTTAACTAAAGCCCAAGTGTGGAATGTGTTCTATTTATTTAGTTATTTATTTATGTTTTGAGAGGGTCTCACTCTGCAGTTCAGGTTGGCCTCAAACTCACTTTGTAGCCCACGCTGCCTGGAACTCAAAGGGATCCTCAAGCCTCAGTCTCCCTAGTGCTGGAATTACAGGGGTGCGCCACCAGGCCTGGCACTGGATGTTTTAGAAATAAGAATTGTTTGGAATTTAAAAAATGTTAGAAGGTACACAAACCAATTATTATATCCCATGTAACAGTGGCCAAGAGCAGCACTCCATAAGCAAACCTTGGTTTCAGCAAAATATATGGCATGAAGACTATACATAGTTTCTTATTAGTTCAGGTAATATTTTGCTACCAAATGAATTTTGTCTACAAACTGAAAAAATCTGGATGTCCAAGCTTTCTGAATGTTAGCTTTAGATAAGGGATTATAGACTGTACTCAGAGGGTGCTGCAAAAAGAATCACTAGTTACTTCAGTTCCATCTTTCTGATGAGAAGTAATCATAGCAAGCAGCTTGTGTTTATCAAGTTTGAAATATAGATGTTTGTTTTGGTTAAGGAATTCAATCTTGCAAGAGCTGACAGCATGAAAAGAGAAAATGAAAGAAAGGAAAGCCTGCATGGCACTGTACTCCTTTTGTAGTGTATTCATTAGTTTTATAGTTTAACAAATAAATTAAAGACTTCCTTTTAATAAATGAGTATATAAATGGAAATAAGCAAACAGAATTTCTATCTCATAATGCTGACAAAATAGTGGAAGCAATGAGCTTTAATCCACTGGAAGGGGACTCTACTCTTCAGGATCACTGTATATAGGAAAGGAATTGAAAATATTCTGGTAATTGTATAAGTTTTGTTAATTTGGCACTCTTACCATCTAATACTCAACTTTTCCTGATCTCCTATATCAGAATCTTTCTCTAAAGATTTTTCTTATTTTTCACAAGGCGAAAAACTCCCAATCAAAACAGCACAAACTAAAATCTTTTTTCCTTTTTCTCCATAAACCAAACCCCATTTCTGTTTTGTTCTTCTAATTATTCCATGGTGGGTAGCGGC
>PVJX010028645.1:0-23658 GCA_004027295.1 Dolichotis patagonum | reverse complement strand
TTCGAAGTCTTTCAAAGTTTTAAATCATCAGTTGGAATGGTGTTATCCTGTTTTGTTTGACTATATCATATGTGATGATATGAACAGCTGTTTTGAAGAAAACATTATGACAGCTATTGCTGATTTAATATTATCCTTCTTAGAAGTCCTACCATGCTTTTTTTGTTCTATTACCATTGGTTCTATCTACCACATTGTGCCTTATTGGAATTTGAATATGTGTGATAGTGCAAACAAATTTTTTTCTTTTTTATCAAAAATGAGATATTACAATACCCATTGATCATTTTCTGTTATTCGGTTCAGAAAGCCCTGGAATTCTTTCACTATATGCTTGGCTTTATACTATTGTGTTATGTCTGATATTATTGTAATTGAAACTATGCTCAACTACAGCAGAGTAAGAGATATGGTGTTAGATACTGTTGATGTCCAGTTGACTTAATGTAAAGTACTGTGTTGCCTATGCTGTCCTCTTCTGATCTGCTCTGTACTGCCCCCTTTTGTTTTATTCTCTTTTAAATAAAAAAAAAAGGAATTACAATGCATGAAACAGATTGAAAGAGAGATGCAGGAAATTAAAAATTCAATAAAAAGCTGGCAAAACGACTTGAAAGAGACTGAAGATAGGCTTTCAAACCTTGAAGAAAGGATTGAAGCTTGTGATCATGAAAGGAAAGATCTCTTAAAAATAACATGGAATCAGGAAATAACAACCCAACAGCTGCAAGATGATACAAAGAATCATAACTTAAGAGTGATAGGTGTACGTGAAGAAACAGGGTTCAACACAAATGAAATTAAAAGGATATTCACAGAAGTAATAGAAGAAAACTTCCCAAATGTGGGAAACAGATCTGGTATGCAGATAAGTGAGGCATATAGGATTGCAACTAGCCATAACCAAAGTAAATCTACACCCAGGCATAATAATCAAGATCCCAGAAATTCAGCACAATAGAATATTAAAAGCTGTTAGGGAAAAGAGAGAGATCACCTATAAAGGAAAACCAGTCAGAATCACAAAAGACTTATCAACATAAACCATCTAGTTAAGAAGAGTTTGGAGTGAAGTGTTTCAAACCCTGAAAGAAAACAACTTCCAACCCAGATTGATCTACCCTGCAAAACTATCTTTCAAAATTGATGGAAAAATAGGATACTTCCATGATAAAGAACAACTGAAGGAATTCATGACTACCAAACCAACCCTGCAGAGATTTTGAAAGGATATTCTAGAGAGAGACAACGCTGACTACAGTTCCAGGAACAGCAGCAGAGAAGGATCACCAAACAAGACAGGCAATTGAATGAAGGGGAAAAGTGGAGGGCCAACAACAGGAGGATAGCAGGACAGAGACAAACTAATGTATGCCAGTTGTAACCATTAATGTAGATGGCCTCAGGTCAGCAATAAAAAGAATCACAGGGAGAGTGAATCAAGAAACAAGATCCATCGATATACTGTACACAAGAAACACATTTAACTGGAAAGGAAATTCATAGGCTGAAAATCAAAGGAGAGAAAACAAGTGTTTCATGTGACAAGAGATCAAAAAAATAGCAAGAGTAACTTGCCCATCAAACACAAAATGGATAAGAAAGATACTGTATTTTCATGCAGGGGAAAGCTACCCAACTATAAAGTAGAATAATCTCAAGGCTTCTGTAGATAAATGGACACAACTGGAGATCATGTTCATGGCCAAAATAGTTCAAATTCATACATGTGAACACTAGCATAACAAACAGAAGGAGTTAGTAGGATCCAAAAGCAAAATAGTTAATGTAAGAGCAAAGGGGAGGAAATACCTGGAGGGGAAAGGTGGAAACTACTGTCAATTTCTTATTGTCTTATCTTGAACTCTTGCATTGTTTACACAATTTTGTTAGGTTTGGCTTTGTTCTGTCTTGTTTTGTTAGATTATATGCTGTCAGATGGTAGGGGCAGGTATTTTGAATATAATGGGATATATTATGGTAATCGTGGTTTCCTATTATATTGCTTTGAAGTCTTATAATGCTTTCATTCATTTGTTTGATTGGTTCCATTCTGTTTTGTTTGATTTTATTATGTGTAATGGTATGAATAGCTATTTTGAAGAAAACAAGACATTATGGTAGCCATTGCTGATTTACTATCATCTTGCTTTGAAGTCCTACTATGCTTTTGTTCTTCCATTTTGATTGGTTCTATCTTGTTGTGGTTTATTTGATTTTATTGTGTGTGATGGTATAGGTAAATTTTTTGAGGAAAATGAGATATTATAGTAGCCATTGTTCATTTCCTGTTATTTGGTTTTGAAGTCTTGTAACACTTTCATTCTTTTGAATGGTTTTATAGTATTTTGTTATGTTTGATATTAATGTGTACGAAGGTTGATGTCAGACAACTGTTGATGTCTGGTTGTCTGTGAAGTGCTGTGTTGCTTGCATTGTTCTGCTCTGATTTGATTTGTTCTGTTCTCTTTCATTTTATTCTCTTTAAAATAAAAAATTAAAAGAAAAACAAAAACAAAATTGCCCAGCCTGGGCTTGAACTCATGACCCATCTCTCTCAACCTCCCAGAATTCTGGGATCAGCCACCATACCTGTTTAAAACTCTATATGTTTTGTTTCCAAAAGATACCTAAATTTTTTCAATCACAGTGATGAGATTTTGTTTTGAAAGTCAAATATTCTTTGGTACAAACATAAAGTACAAATAAAAGGAATCTTTTCATTAAGAGTAAAGTGTTTTTAAAATTGTTTATATTTTAAAAAACATATAATTAAAGTTTCATTTTACTCCAATGATGATTGCAATATCAAAAATAAAGTCTAATGGAAAATACCACTGCTTGGCTCAGTGCTAGGAGCAGGTACAAAAATGAGGCATTTTCAAATAATGTCCATCTGTAAATTTAGCCTCAATATTCCTCAGAATGAAAATACCATTATAGAATCAACCTAAGTAAAATTATGAATAAAACAAAACTTTTTGTGTCATTCCATCATCACTCTACCAGGCTCATTTATACCTGGATTCCAACTACAGATCTCTGCCTCCTTCATAGTAACTCTGGTTACACAGTCTTCACTTGAGCATTCTGATTTCCTTTATTCTTCATCTCCCCACTCCTCCAAATTTGATCTTTCTTTTTTCTCATTCCTGCTCTCTCTTAATGAACCTAGTGAAAACAGAATATGTGAATCAGGGTGTGCTGATAACTGCATTTATCCACCAACATGACATATCTGCATATTTTCATTTTTACAAATGTTTTAATACAAATTTTTCAGGTGTCATGGCAGAAAGAGAAAGAGATAATTGTGGCTGTGTATATGCTGAAAAACAGGAAAAGTCAGAGCCTACTCAGTAAAAAGAGTAAATTAAGCCTTGGTAGTTCAAGGCTACTCAATAATAGTTTTACTCTTTTCCTCTAAAGTCCTGTACATGTATGACACGTACATGAGTGAGAACTGTGGGAACTATTTGTATAGTCAACAAATGCATGATGATTTTATATTTCACATGTTAAGTTAGTATTTAATAAAGTTCAAGTTAGAAATAGAAATCATACTGACACACTGCTTAAATAGAAAAAAAAAATAACCTCTCAACTCTTATTCTTGAGGAATCCCAAAAAGAAAATGACAGTAAGGAACATTACCTTGGAACATTTTTCAGAATATAACTAGAATTTAGTTCTATGAATGTGATACCTGAAATGTCTTCTAAACTGGCATTTGGTCAGTCTAAATGTTGTCTTAAAAAAATGCAAGCAAAATTTAAAAAGAAAACAACCCAAATTTCTAGATTCACCTTTTATAAGAAGTATGAACTTAATTTTCCATAAATTATGATTAATTCTTTAAAAAAAAAAAAGAGGGGGTTGGGGATTTAGCTCAGTGGCATAAGCACCTGTCTGGCAAGTGCAAGTTTGTGAGTTCAATCCCCAGTACCCAAAAAAAAAAAAAAAAAAAAAAAAGGAAAAGTCTGTTTTGTTGTTAGAGCACTGGACTTGTATCAATATGACTTTTTTAAAAATTGAATTATTTATCTAAATATTGTGAAAGCAAAAGAAAGTAAGTACAGATGCTCCTTTAGTTGCTGGGGAGATACCTCCTGATAAACACATTGATACATGTACAAAATGCACTTAATACCCTTGACCTACCAAACATCAAGGCTCAGCAGCACTGTGCATTGTAGAACCCACTGGGCTGACTGGAAACTGCAGCTGCCTGCCCTTGGCCAGCATGGTGACACACTATCGTGTTACATAGCCACAGAGTGAGAAAGACTGCAATTCAAAATCTGAAATACTGGTCCAATCTGATGCATGCATATTAATTTAACACCATCATAATTTCAAATAAGCATAGGTCAGTCTACAGGAGACCTGGTACAATTTCCAATTTTTACATACCAAAATACATGTATTGTATTTGTTCATGATGTATCTGCATTAAATAGCAGGAATTTTTCTTACTTGGTTGAAATTCATCATCTCATGCTAGTGTTAGTGCTGAGCCATTTGTAGAGATTAGGAGTAGTGTAAATTTCTGTTTAACTTAAAATGAAAAATTATTATCATAGAAGGAGTGCTTTTGATGGGGAAAAATAGATAAGGTTTTTCAAAATGTTACTTCACTAGAGAAAAAATAATTAAAAGCACACTTGGCAGTGAAAAGGTCAAGGGCTACTTGTATTAGACAATATCTATAATATCTTCCAATTTTAAACACCACTTTCACCGTGCATCAACTTCACTCATATTTTTAAAATTTTGTATTGGTAATTTTGTATTAAATTATATGTAAATGATTATATTTATTTCCAAGCAGTTTTAACATGGTCTGGTATTTTAAAACGTCTACATTTTATATTTCCTTATTTGTATTCACAAGAAAATAGGTTATCAAAAATATCGTAGTCTGATAAAAATAAATCTCCTCATTTTTTTAGTCTCATATTTTTTTACTCATTAAAACTTTCCAAAAGGAACAAAATCCACAGAGCAATAGCTCCCATTTTAAATAAATTTGCAGATATTATTTAAAGGAAACGAAGTTAAGCATGGTGGCACATTCCTGAAATCCCAGCACATGTGAAGCCGAGGCAGGTGGACCACCTCAGTCCAAGACCAGCCTGAACTTTTTAGTGAAACCCTGACTCAAAAAGACAAAAAAAGAAAAGGAAAGAAAGTTGAAAACAAAAATGTAATCATTTAGTTGTTAGAAGAAAAAAGCAAATGATGAATTTTTGTAATGTGCATGCCATAGTATATACTTTAGAATTCTGAAGTACAAACTCTGATTATAGAAATTTAAAATATCCCTAAGATCCTTTAAAGTCTTCTTAACTCCATGATCCAAAGTGTCAACAACTAGAGTTTAAGCTGCAATAATTAATTTTTGTGCATTCTTTTATAAAATGCTTTAAAGATTTTACAAAGACACATACCAGTCTATTTAACCCAGGATCAAAGAAACCTCAAATATCTCATTCGTTTTTCTCATTTTTTACATAAATGAAATGCCAAGTGTTCTGGCTGATGTTCTTCATCTATGCACCCAAAAAAAGGTAGATTTGCAACACTCAGGCCAGCCACAGCGGACACTCACAGTTGCAGAGAGATTTATAACTCAGCTCCTGCATTCCTCATCAGTGCTCTTTCTACTACCAGAAGCTGAAAACTGTTTTTACTAAAATGATGCTTCTTCCTGCAGCTTCCAAACTTCCCACATTCCTGTACCCTTTCCATCTGTCAGTCACTTGTTACCTTTATATGTGGTCTTTCACTGCGAGGTCTGTTCAGACAATGTTGGATCACGTTGTCACAGCCCTCCAACATCCCCAGTTCTTGTACAGATATGTTACTTCCTTAACATGTGTAAATTAAATTTTGCCACAGTTTTAACTGTACTCTCTTCTTCAAATCTATGGCTTTTGATTTGCACTTAGTGACACTATGTAGTCATCATTTGTTTCAAACCTCCAAATGGTCTGAGGTAAATGGGAGTAATGCATTTAAACTATTATAGCAGCCTTGTTACTTTTATTTTTCTGCCCTCTCCAGTTACAGAATAGAATTTTTATTGTAGACTCCTTGAACCTCCACTCTATCTGCCCTGAGCAGATGGTTCCCCAGTCCTGGACAGCGCGCATTCAGCCTATTCAAGTTAATCCTTCCCTTACCTGTTCCTGGCTTCTGCTGCCCTCTAGCAGTCATTAGTAGAATAGCAGAACTTGAAACAATAAAGACGTTTTCACTGAATTCAATTACAGGATGGGTTGTTTGGGATTCCTTCAACTATAACTCCTCCCCCAAGAGAGGGGACTGTGACATACAACCAGTACCACTTTATGTGACTTCCCTGTCCTTGGGTCTGAATCTGAACCCAGTTTTAAAGTTAGAGTTGTAATGGGGCTAATACTAATGTCTAGACACAAAATAAACTATGCCTTAATTTATTTGCCCAACATTGATGACAATTAAAGGTTTTTGCCAAGAGCCAACTATTTAAGCCTTCCATCTTTTATTTAAAATCCTGAGAGCTGGGCATGGTGACACACACCTGTAACCCCAGCTCTGAGGAGGCTGAGGCAAGAAGATTGCCATGAGTTCAAACCTAGCCTGAACTACATAATGAAACTCTGCCTCAAAAAACAAACAAACATCCTGGGATAAGAACACTTCAAAAGGAAGAAGTGACAAAAATAGTCAGAGATTACATAAATAAATTTATCATATCCCATAACAATGTTTTGTGACTTTTAAAAATTACATTTTCAAAAAGTTTCCAAAATTATGAAGAAACGGCTCCACCATGGGGATGGGGAGGTGACAAAGCACACCTTCCCATAAAGCCAGCCAGTGCCGAGCATCATTCTCCACCCCAAACCCCATAAGCAGGTGGCTGATTCAGAGGACTCAGGCTGAGATGATAGCAACTGAGGGGAAAGGAATAGCTTGACACTTGCGTTGTTTGATTGACTTTTCAAGCCTGGGGCCAGTGGTCTGGGCTTGTATAGGGAGGATGGCAGTGTGCGCTGTGGCATCTGTGGGGGATTTCCTTCTGTCTTGTTTTTGTAGTCCAATGTTTGGTTCTCTTTTACTGCTCTGTTTTATTCTCGTATGTGGTAACCTAAGGAACCATTTTGAAGATAACTATATTCAATATAACAACCATTGTTAAATTCTTATCATCTTGTTTTGAAAACTTATACAGCTCTTGTTTGTTGTTGTTGTTATTCTTATCATGCTTTTGTTGTTATTTTTTAGGTTTGTTTGCATCTTGATTTTTCTGGGGTTTTTTCTTTTTTCTTTTAAAATAAAAATAATATACAATAGATATTGTGAATTAGGAAAAAACTTCACAAGAAAAGACAAACTGTGATAGGGGAAAAGAAGAATGGGTAAAAGGAAAAAATATATGTATATACAAGCTAGTTAAGGTAGTTATACAGCTAGCTTCTGTTTATTCCTTGAAAAGAATGTTATGTGCTAATATTGTTTAGGCAACCTATCGTGCCTATGTCCTGTACTCATTAACTACCATAAGACACCATTAGACAACACACCAAGTATTGTAACTGTGCTACTACCCTGTTTTCAAACTCATTTTCATTGTTTGTTTATCTGTTTTACTCTTTAAAATAAAATTTTTAAAAAGTTACTAAGAAATGTTTATTATGTAATATTCAGTGTAATAAGTCAATGCTTTTATTTGAAAAAAAAAAAAGATGTGGTATAAAATCTCAAGAAAAGCAGAAGGAAGGGAGGGAGGGCCGGTCTGAAATGTTAATGGTGACGTTATCCAATGGAAGTATGTAACAGTACACAGCCAGAAAAGCCCATCTATAATGATAAATGGGGAGACCCTGAAAAAGAACTATGGTGGCCTGTGCAGGTCAACATAGCAGCGATAGTGGCAGCATCACAGCCAAAGGTAATGGGTGATACTAGTGTGGAAGGGACAAAAGGCTGCAGGGACAGGCCAAACTAGAGCACGGGTCACTTTCTCTGATTGCCTCGGGTTTGCAAGACTGTTCCTTTTCAAAAATTAAGCCCATTAAATTTTTCAACAATTTACATGCTGTGGCTTCAAAAGTGAGTTACACTTTGAATATGCAGAATTTTTAGTAATTTGTATGAATTATTTGAAATGCTTAAACTAAATAGGACCTTTTGTATAACCAGGCTGATCAAGTAGGTCAATCTATTTATATAAACAAGACTGGCACTACAGTAGAAGGGAAATTGTGTTGTCAATCACAATGGATACATTTAAGATCTCCTGTATATTCTCAATTTAGGAAAGTTTGTACCAATCTACAAGGTATGTGGTATGCAAGACAGGCTGCAGGCTGTGTACATTTTCAGCATGCTTACTGGGTATCCTCTGCTTTCCCTCTTTCAGTAAAAAGGCAAACTATTATAATAAGAATAATCATTGAATTGTTCTCATTCTTTTACCAAAATCCTACTCAAATTTTGATTCTCGTAACAAGTTTCTTACCACCCACCACACATGCACGAGAATTCATCATGTCAAATTTGCTACCTCTTGAGAAACAGAGGCCCAGTTAGGGCATCCACTGCTGCCTTGGGGAGAGCAGTTTCTGAATAAACAATATCCTTAAATTTCTTTCCTGCTCACTTTTAGAATGGATTTTTGGTAAAGGAAATACTTAAACGTATATTTTTGTTGGTGTGGAATTCCCAGTGCCTTTCACTGTGTTCGCCTAGGACTTTTGATGAAATACAGGTTTCTCAGTGTTTTTCAGTGATTAACTCTACAACCACCACTAAAAGAGATGTGAATTTCCAAAAACCACAACCACAAGATTTCCTTGTCGCTTTTTATTTATTTATTTAACAACTCAACAACCATTTGTTCAACACCGGTTATGTGCCAAGCATTATAGTAGGAATTGTAACAATGAACACAAATTACCAAAACAGAGGAGGGGTGACAAGAGACAGAAGAGGCGAAGAAGAAAAGGAAATCTCTGCTCTTGTTCAGCTTATATTTCAAGGCTCTTCAAGTATTTGTTATCCACAGTAAATTCAGATTAGCTATTTCTGAAGCAAAGCTAGTTTGTAAAGCAATTTCAAAATAATAATTCTACTCACAGCTTGTTCCTCTTGTTCTTCAGCTGTTCCTTCCAGCTCATTCTCTAATTCTTCTTTTAAAAGAGGAAACAAAGCCAGGGGCATAGCTCAGTGGCACAGAACCTGCTTGGCAAGCACAAGGTCATGAGTTCAATCCCAGTACCAAAAGATACATAGAGAAAGAAGAAAGAAAGTAAGAAAGAAAGAAAGAAAGAAAGAAAGAAAGAAAGAAAGAAAGAAAGAAAGAAACTTGACCTCATTTCCAGCCTCCTTGTCACGAGCATCTGCTCACCCCCTCACCAGTTCTCTCAGTGTCTTGGAGCTCTGAACTATTGAGTCACACCCAGCACTGTCTCTAACCCTCCTGTGTCATGGATGATCTTGGTGCCCATGTGCGTGACTTCCCTAATATTCTGTGCTCCCGGTTGTTAGTCGCCTCCCTTCCAACAGTCTTGTCCCCACTTCTGCCTCAGCCAGTCACTCCCCATCATCACACGCTTCTCACTGTTAACTGCAGCTGCCCATAATTTCCATTTCAGACATTTCACTCACTTCCCTGATGTTTTAATCTCTCCAGCTTATGCCTTCCAATTGTTTGACTCTAACAATTCTGTGATCCATGGAGGCATGGTTAGTCTCTTGATCTTATTGCCTTTCACTGTCTCTCTTCCAACTCTAGTCTTCATTTTCTGACTTGTCTAGATTAAGTGCACCATTGAATCCTTATATCCAATCTTTTAACGTGCTGTAAACCCCCATGCTTCCCATTCATTTACATACTGTCTCTCCTGTTCTGTGCCTGCATCATTTCATGAATAAAGACTCCCACATACCCCACTGCCATTACAACTGGATAATTGCTTTAAATTTATAACCTCTAACCTCAAGAAGGTTCTTAAATGTTCAGCATTGTACTGTATTCCTTCTAGTGTGTTCTATTTCCCTCTTTCCTAGACTAATATTTTGGTTTTGTTGTTTCTCTAGCCTCTATCACCATCACCAGTTTCTACCAGTCCCAGATGACACTGCTCCTTATTTCTTTGGGAAGCATGGGAGTAAATCAAAAGAGAACATCTATAAACTCTCCTCATGATACATAAATAACTGTCTGCATCATTTTGCTTGCGTATATTATTTACTATTATGAATGCATTTTTATGTTCCTAATAAGATTAATTATTTCCATATGTTGACCAAACTCTATTTCCCATCACCTACAAAAGAACATGATTCCCAGCCAGGAGTGATGGCACACACCTGTAATCTCAGCACCTCAGGAGGTTAAGGCAGGAGGACTGTCATGAGTTGGAGGCCAACTTGAGCTACCAAAAGAGCTCAAGGCCAGACTGAATACATAGCAAGTCTCTCTCTCCAAAAAAAAAGCATGATTCCTACTATTTATTCTTTTCCCCTTCTCTGCTTGATTTTTTTTTTGCCAGCATAAAAATATATTTAATATTTATCTACCAAGCATGGTGGCTGAGGCCTGAGATCCTAGCATTTGAGAAGCTGAGACAGGAGGATTGCTACAAGTTCAAGGCCAGCCTGGACTACACAGTGAATTCAAGGGAAGCCCAACCTATATGATGAGACCCTGTCTCAAAAAAAATTACACATATAAAAAATAAAGCAGTTAGCACAAGCCAAGCAAATGAACATAGTTAACTTTTATTTTTTATGTAGTTTAAATATAAAATTGATATACAAAATGTAAACAGGCAATTTTTAAGAATAATTTAAATTTTCTTAAATTTAAATAAAATATAAAGTTGTGGATTTTTCTTCCAGGTTTCTTTCTGATATAGTTTTACACACAGAGGCTCATTATTTGAAACTCATATCAACATATTATTGAAAAATGATAGCACAGTGTGACATAAATAAAGACATGACTATGACTTGCATTGTTAATGTTTACAGGTAAGTCAAATTGTATACAGAATTTATATTATTTCAGTCTGAAATTGGTTTGTACAGTGTGACATTTCATTTTTGTTTGCACATATTTAGTCTCTCACTGATTAAATAATTTCCCAAATCAGCTTGAGTTTGTCATCTCTGTTTATAGCTAAAAGTAACAAACAAACTGCTCTGGACTAATTTACATAGTAACTGTAGTATATTTTTATTCTGCACAAAGAATCAAATATAAATATTACCTCAGTAATTACTAAAGAATTTAGAAATGTAAATTACTTATATGATCATATACATTTGAATTTAAATCTCATTAAATATTAAAATAATAAAAACAAAGTAATTGTGACATGGGCAGCTCTTTTTGCTCTTTTTGGTTCACATGAAGATAAGTTATCCTCAGACTCTTTGAATCTACTTCTGGAAAATTAGCTTCAATTGTTACTAATTCACTTCCTTCTAAATTTAGGAGTCCAACTGATTCCAACTTTCAGGCACAGTTTTAAATTTCAGAGCTTCTTGTTTGTGCTGGACTCAGCCAAAGGAGAAAAACTTACTCTGGCTGATGAGGTAAAGATAGTACCTCGGAAGCTACAGCCCAGAGTTTCAAATCTGTGCTATTTTGACTGTGCCTAAATTGTTTGCTGTGTTTTTGAAGGTGCAGATACACTGGTGGTAAACACAACATCAAATTATTAATATGTTCAGAATTTCAAAAGGAGAGTTTCCAAGAGCTGTAAACCAAATGATTTTATCAGAAAGGATGGGCGATGCCATCCTGCAGTGTCATGATTTATGTCGGTGGCCCCCAGGCCTCATGTATTTGCATTGTACATTTGTGATTGTTTCATTGTCTAGTGCTTGGATTGGTGTTGTCAGTGCTACACCCTCCTACGGGTGGAGCCAGGATGTGATGTAATGGCAGGAAGAAGGTGTATCTCTTCTCTTGCCTGTTTCCACCTTGCTCTTTGCACCCTCCCTGAACTGCAACCCCGCCATGCCACCCTGCTTTGGAGCCAACTAACTATGGACTGAAACCTCCAAAAACTGTAAGAAGTAAACCTTTCCTTTCCCAACTTTGGGCATCAGGTATTTTGTCTCAGCGACTAGTGAAAAGTAACTAAGACAGAATTTGGTACCAAGAGTGGGGTCATTGCTGTGACTATACCTGACCATGTTTTTCAAGAGGCTTTGGAAATGGCTTGAGGGCAGAGTTTGGAAAGGTTCAGACATGTCGCCTGGATGCACAGGGCTGGAGCAACTTAGTTTGTTCTGTAGAGGACATTCTGGTCAGAGCTCAGGAGACCAGAAGGCTGATAGAAAGCCTGATGGTAAAGACCGGGCTTGGGAGGTTTCTGCTGCGAAGAAGGACTATATTGGTTGTTGGACTCCCTATGATGTGTGTTATGGCTTGGCAGAAAGTTTGCCTGCATTTTGCTCATGCCCAGAGACTTTGCCTGAGATTGAGACTAAGGATAATTGACTGATTAATCTGGCAAAGGAAATTTCAAGGCAGTTAAATGTTGAAGCTGTGGCATGGCTATTGTTGGGGGCTTTTAGCCAGATCTATGTTGCAAATCAAGAGCAAAGAGCCCACCAGGATAATTTAAAACACTGTGAGTTTAGCCAGAAGGAAAACTCCAGTAAAGCTGTGGATTGTAAAGATAGTGCTGAGACTTTGATTGCTGAGAAGAAACAGAGAGATAAGAAAGATGGCCAGGGGGTATCCCAGGAAGCAGTGGGTCTCCACCCTTTATAGCCCAAAAACTGCAAAAGTGAAAGAATTTTCTCAGATGAGAAGGCTTCAGAGCACCATGCTCCAGAATGGCATGGGAGGCCACATGAGGTTCCAGAATGATGGCAACATAGAAAAGCTTTTCTCCACAATCAGGTAAACAGAGCTCTGCAATCCAGGCACTGGACTCCTATAGCCAAGAGAGACAAAAGCCTGGCTACTGCTCCAGCTGGCAGCAGACCTTGGCAGCATCCACATGGGATTTTAGGAGCAAGTAAAATGCACAAATTCTGAGGGTAAGACAGCTTCCACCTCAATTGCAAAAGGTGCAGTGGAGACCCCAGAAGTTTGCAAGACCCAGGAATGTGGACCATCCAAGGAAAGCTGCAAAAACCAAGCAAAGAGGGTTTAAGAGAAAAATTGCAGGAGCTGAAATCCCTAGAAGTGCAGTGGGGGTGGAATCACCTAAGGATTTTGGAGCTTGCAATCAGATTGCTTCAAATGCTGAGCATGGAACTCTAGGACTTAATGTTTGCCCTGCTGGATGTTAGACTTGCTTTGTTTCCAATGCCTTATATTCCCTCATTTGTAACTTTTGGAATGGTAATGTTTATTTTGTGCCTTTGCATTTCAGAAATATTTAACCTTGTTTCACTTGTACAGGGGTTTACAGTCAAGAGTTTGCCATTGATATTGGAAGAGACTTGGGACTTGGACTTCTCAGCAATGCTGAAAATGTTAGGACTTTGGCAACTCTTGGAGATGGACTAAATGTCCTTTGTATAAAGGATGTACATGAGTCTTTGGGGGCCAGGGGTGGAATGTCATGGTTTATGTCAGTGGCCCCCATGCCTCTTGTATTTGCATTGTACATTTGTGACTGGTTCATTGTCTAGTGCTTGGATTGGTGGTGTCAGTGCTACACCCTCCTAGGGGTGGAGCCAGGATGTGATGTAATGGCAGGAAGAAGGTGTGTCTCTCTCTCTGGCCAGTTTCCACTTTGCTTTTTGCAGCCTCCATGAACTGTCACCCTGCCATGCCACCCTGCTTTGGAGCCAACTAAGTATGGACTGAAACCTCCAAAAACTGTAAGAAATAAATTGTTCCTTTCCCAACTTTGGGGATCAGGTATTTTTTCTCAGCGACTAGTAAAAAGTAACTAAGACATGCAGTAATAGCATTCTTGTCACTGCAGTTTCTTTCAGGTCAGCTCAGGCTGTTGTCTCATGGCACCCCAGGGAAATAAGCTCCATCCTAACTTCTGAGCCAGGAAGAAAAGAGAGTAGTAAGCTACACATTAGTTCTTGAAACTTGACCCAGAAATGACATATTACTATTAATATTTTACTAACTAAAGCAAGATACATGGTACCACCTATCTTCAATGATATGAGAAAATGTCATCCTATCATGTATCAACAGAAGTGAACTAAAAGATTTGTTGAGCAGCAATAATGACTGCCATGATACACCCTATATTTCCCCAAATTTTCTGCACATTGTTCCTCCACAGCAAACATACTACCTTCCCACAAAGAAAGTCTAAAAGTAATCGGTGAGGCTCAGAGTTCAGAATCTCTAGGTGATGTGATCAGATCTAGAGGGTCTAGAAAATACAAAAGTGTGTTATCTGTCCCACAAAATCAATCAATAAAATGCAGCAGAGCAAGATTAGTCATATAAGTGCTTGAGAAAGTGAAAAACGGGAGGATTGTTTTAAGAAAACTGTGGTCTCTGTAAGTTGCAAGAACTTCAGGGCAAAATTGCAAGAATCTCATATATAAGATTAAAAAAAACAGATTGTTAATTGGGCTTTGATTTTCCTTCTTGAAAATAACATTCATCTTTCTGCACAATCCTTGGTTCTACCCTCTGTGATAGTCTTCTTTTCCCATAGTTTCTCCACACAAAATTAGCACCTGGGATGTATACCCTCCTCAGAGTCTGAGTTGCTTTCTTCTGGGCATAGATGGCATTATTTTAAGACTCAAACTGTTTCACTTAGTTACTTTTCTCATTGCTGGAACAAAAAACCCAACACCTACAAGTGAAGGAAGAAAAGGTTTATTTAGCTCACAGTCTGCAGAGCTTTCAGGCCATAATCCGCTGGCTCCAAGGCCGGGTGGCACATGGCAGAGAGACAAACATACTACCTTACCACAAAGAAAGTCCAAAAGTGATGGTTGAGGCTCAGGGTTCAGGATCTCTGGGTGATGTGATCAGATCTAGTTCATGGTGGCAGAAGACAGCAAAAGCAAGCAAGGGGGGGGGAGAGAGAGAGAGAGAGAAGCAGACAAGCCTCTTGATGCCTCTTTTATCTTATCCAGACTGCTGAGATTCCGGTGGTGCTGACACAGCAACCACCCACCTTAATGCCAACATTGCACACTTTAGATTCAGCAACCTCCAAAAAGTCCACCCCCAATGAATGCATCAGACTCTAGGAAGACATCCAGATACAAACTATAACGCTGTTATAAAAGCTTTTTACCCAGCCTCATGGTTTATTAGTACCTCATTCTTACAAACATCACAATTTTTATGTATTTGATTACAATTATTCCCATATGGCAATAGTCTTAACCATAGTTCACTTCTAGACATACTTTAATTTACATGTGTTTTTCTTTATTCCACTTTCTTGTTAGCATGCCAAAGCCTTCTGCAATATAATCATGTATTCTATGAGCCTATCAAAATTAGAAGATAACTACTTTAATCTCTTCTTACTGATCCATGTTATTCCATTTAAAGGATTTATTAATTGCTCCTTTAAGGCATTCATAAGTTTTAGCAATGGCTACAATGAAAAAACACTTGTTTTGGTGCTTATCATATGGCTGAATTTTAATGGTCTTTTCATTTGGTGCCTACTAGCTGGCATTGTGAAGCAGTCACCTTGTCCAGTACTGCAACTATCTGGATTCTTAGACTTAATCTATTCACTTTAATCCTTGATTGACCAATTCTTCCCTGAGCTTATCTCTATCTTGTAATATATTGTCAAATGAAATCAATAGGACTTCTATTGCATTTCTAATACTTTGCCTAAAACCTCTTCCATCAGATTTGACTCTGATTCATGATTCCCCTTCTAAATCATTGCAAGCAAGATTTTTCCCAAGAGTCTTATCACCATACATACATTGTTATTCTTTCAGCCCCAATAAGCATTTTTCCCAAGATATCTTCAAATTCCTAAGCCAATGACAAAGTTTAGCTTTCTGTATTGTGATAACCCTACTTTCAAAATCAATTTTCTAGGCTACATTTCATTACGCTTTAGTAAAAATTTGGTAACAATGGAATAATCAGTGTCTCATAACCACAGTGATTTACTTCTCTGTCACACATGTCCACTCTGAGTGAATGTGGGTGGAGAAGGGGTGGACTCTGCTCTTTATCATCCCCACTCAAAAATCCTAGCTAAGGAAAGTCTTCTCTTATCAAGTTCCAATGCAAGGAGAAACAAAAATGGTAAAATGAACACTGGCTTTTATAGTTTTTATATAATAGTTATTACTATCCTTTCTGCCCCATACATCATGGTCTGATTCAGGTCACCACAAGGTACAAGAAATCTTACCTGGGTCTAGAAATATTCAGTGAATATAATTAATTACTATATCATCTGAGAAAACAAATTCAATATAAAAGGAGATGAGGGTGAGGATACAGTTCAGAAACATAAGTACCTGCCTGGCAAGCAGAGTTCAATTCCTAGTACAAAAAGAATGAAAAGGGAGACAAGTGTTACATTGCTCGAATTTCTATCACTTCACTATCACTAAGAGCTAATTTTGTTTTATAAAAGGGTTCTCCTCTACTTTTTACCTCCTTTTTAAAACTTCTGCACTCTGTAAACATTTATAAGATAAAAGCAAACTGTTAATCTATAATAATTATGTTCTTTCATATTAACCTATCCACACTTATAAGATTCCAACATCCCCTCAAAAAAGTATGGGGCACTTAGAAAAAAATTCTAAAACTTAAGGACATGTAGAAATTACACATGCCAATCTCCAAGTTATTACACAGCAATGTAAATCAACACAGTCTGGTACTGAAATGAAGATACACATATAGATCAGTGGAGTAAAATTAAGGGCCAAGAGATAAATTTACACACTCGTGGGTGAGCTGATTTTTCCACAATCATTCTAAGACCATTCACTGAAGGAGGGTGTGGTTCTGAGACACCAGATGGCCACATGCAAAAGAATGAAGTTGGACCCTTTAGACTGTAAAGTGTTACATCTTATGCACTGACCTGAAAATTTTAAACCCAATGAGGTCCCAAAATACTAACCATGAGACCTCTTGCTCTAGCTAGATATCATCTCTCACACAGCAAAGAAAACTTCCCACCTCACTGGGCCAGCTGCATCCCCTCCAGTCCTTGCCTGATAGCTCTTATCTCTCCACTAGTTGATGAAATTCACACAATCACATACTGTCACAGGAACCAGTGGTCACCCCACCCTTCTGTCACTATGAAAAATGACACATCCATGCTTGTTCTCTTACCTAGTACAACCATATGTGACCCTACATGACATGCTGTGTCCTCATCTAGGACTCTCTGCTAATATGAATGGAAACAAATTTCTATTTGATTTTATACCCATGTGGTATATCAGGTATCAGGTATCAGGTATT
This sequence comes from Dolichotis patagonum, assembly GCA_004027295.1. Lineage (NCBI taxonomy): Eukaryota > Metazoa > Chordata > Mammalia > Rodentia > Caviidae > Dolichotis > Dolichotis patagonum. The sequence continues at coordinate 6,239 of PVJX010028645.1, read as the reverse complement.
AGCCATCTCATAATATTTTGTGGATCTCTCCCTCACTGCAGAATGAAAAAGAGATAAACAGAATACTCTTTCCTTGGAGCAGAAACAAAAATTAACTCAAAATAAATCAAAAACCTAAATATAAGTGAAAAAACTATAAAACTGAAGACAATATACAGTACCTTTTCATGGAATTGGTGAAGAATTCTTAGATATGACACCAACATTATAAACAAGAAAAGAAAAATAAACAAATTGGATTTCATTGAATTTACAATCCTGTGGGGGTATTAATTTTTTGGTTGGTTGGTTTTGGTTTTTTGAGACAGGATCTTTCTATGTAGTCCAGACTGGCCTTGGACTCACAGCAATTGTCCTGCCTCAGCCTCCCCCATGCTAGGATTATAGGCATGTGCCACCATGTCCAGTTTATAATTCTTTTGTACTTGAAATGACATCATCAAAAAATTGAAAGACTAACTCAATGGGAGAAAATATTTGTAAATCATATATCTGGTAATGTACTGTATTTAAAATATATAATGAATTCTTATAAGTTAACATAAGTTATGTTTTTATAAGTTATTCTTATAAGTTAATAAGTTAATAAGTTAATAATAAAAACAAAAGTAATTCAATTTTAAAATGGGCAAAGGATCAAAAGAGATATTTCCACAAGGGAAATACAGAAATGGCCAATAAACACATGAAAAGATGCTTAGTTGACAGGAAGGTGCAAATAAAAACCATTAAGTGAAGAACCATTTCACAGCCATTCAAAAGGTCAGATAATTAAATACTAACAATGATTTTCACAAATCAAAAAGCAGTTGTCCCTCAATATCCAGGATTCACCAAGAACACCAAAATGCATGGATTCTCAAATACCTTATATAAAATGGTGAATCACTTGCATGTAATCATGTATATCTTCTGATGTGCATTAAATAATCTGTACATTATTTGCAAGACCTAACACAATGTAAATTCTGTGTAAGTAAGCATTATACTATGTACTATTTAGGGAATAATAACAAGGAAAAGCTTTTACATGTTAGCAAATACGTGATTTCTTTTCCAGTTGGTTATATTTAATGACAGAGTTTTGAACCTAGGGCCTCTGCATGTTGGGCAAGGGCTCTAGCACTGACCTCTGAGCTATACTCCTAGTCCTTCCAAACATTGTTGGTGAGCAGTTCACTGAATATGCAAATATAGAATCTATATATAGAAAGAGGCAACCGTACTCTTGCATTCATGTTATAATTACAGTACAACTACTTTGAAACACATGGACATTAAATAATACTCACTTGAATAATCAGTGGGTCACAGATGAAGAAATTGCTTCCTACAATCAAATAGTAATGCTATACAACATAGCAGAACTTACAGGACACAGTGAAAGCTGTCCTAAAAGGGAAGTTTATAGCAGTGAATTCCCACATCAAAGAAACAGAACAAGTAAAAATAAATAACCTTATAATGTACATCAAGATCCTGAAAACAAGAACAATCCAAACTCAAAGTTAGTATGAGAAGCAGAATCATAATGTTCAGAGTAGCAAAAAATGCAAAGAATCAGTGAATCAAGAGTTGGTTCTAAACCAGATGCAGTGGCTCACATCTATAATCCCAGCAATCAGGAGGCTGACACAAGAGGATCATTGCAAGTTTGAGTCCAGCCTGGACTACAAAGCAAGCTCAAGTCCATCCTGAACTGCATAGTAAGATCCTGTCTCAAAAAGACAAAAAATACTAGCTTTGAAGCAAGGCCAGCAGATTGCTATAGCTGCTGGATTCAAACAGGAGCCTAAAGAGAATTCATTCTATAGTCTGTTGGCCATTTCAGAACTTTGGAAATGTAATGGTCAATTCATCAGAAAGAAATAGCAGGTGAGTATGGTGTACTTTAGGGGGCCTGCAAAGGAGAGACCCTGGCGTGTCGGGACCTGCACCATGCAGTTGACTCTGGGTGCCAAGAGAACAAGGAGCTCCTCCCCTCTCTGGTGGGTGGCTGTGAGTGCCAGCATGCGGGCTGAGAATCAGACATCTCAAGTCATCCAGTCCCCTGTCCTGTGTCCCCTCCCCTTAACAAGTGGGAGCCAGTTAACTACACATCTTGTGAAAATATTGGCTATGTTATTTAGTATGAGCTCCCCATATGCAGAAATATGGACAACCATTTGGAGGAAAACAAGAGACAATGTGACAGATAGTGAGGATCTCTGATTGTCTAGCTTTGAAATTTATGTTTTCTTATGTCCCGTTCTCTTCTGTTTTATTGTGTATAATTTTACCCCCTTTAAAATAAAATTTAAAAAAAGACAAAAAATTGTATGGTTCTTTGAAAGATTAACATGTTCACAATAGGGCTGTAATTTGTATATCTTGCTACTGGGTGGTTCTAATTTGAATTTCATCATTTGATGTCACGTGAGTTACACCAGTGCTTCAAGTTGCCTAACAGAATGGTCATGTGCATACTCCCAGTGATTCAAGCTGGTGTGAATGTGTAAAACAAAACAGACAAACCTTTAGCCAGCCTTACCAAAGGGAAAGAAAACACTCAAGTGTATGCAACCAGAAATAAAAAGGGAGCTCCTTTTGAGTCAGTGACATTCAGACCACAGGGGAGAACAAAGGGTCAACAGAAGCTAAGACCTGTGAGCTGGCACCATGTGTGAGCTCACTGAAGGAGAGCCAGATGCCAGCCCCTTCAGGTGTGCAGGCAGGGTGATAAGAGACAACATCCCCCCACCCCGCCATAAGCAACCAGCTGATCTGGAAAAACACAGGCTGTGATGATAGCTAATGAATAAAATTTAATGCGTGTAGTATTTATGTTTCACTGACTTTGCAGTCCTAAAGCTAGTAGTGTGATCATCTATTCAGAGGATAACAATACACAATGCAGCATATTTGAGGGATCTCCTTCTGAAGGTGGTAGCCACTGTTAATTCCCTATTATGTTGTTTTGAAATTCTGTATCATTCTCATTGATTTGTTTGGTTGGGTTTTATTCTGTTTTATCATGTTTGATTTTATTATATCTGATGGCATAGGTAGCTATTTCGAAGATAACAAGATATGATAGTCACTTTGGATTTACTATTTTCTTGCTTTGAAGTCCTGTATTGCATTCATTGTTTTGCTTTTATTGGTTGAATTATGTTTCTTTTTTGTTTGATTGTACTATGTCTGAAGATATGGGAAGGTATTTTGAAGACAACGAGAAGCATTATAGTAAATCAGCACCCATTGTTGATTTCCTATTATCTTGTTTTGAAATCCTGTATTTCTTACACTGTCTTGTTCTGATTAGCTTTATTATGTTTTATTTTGCTTGGTTTTATTCTCTCTAAAATAAAATTTTAAAAAAAGAAATAAAAAGGGAAAATCACAGTAGATTCTGCCAAAATCCAGATTGTTGGTAACTACCATGAGAATATATACTGTAATGAAATAGAAAATTCAAAAGAAATAAATAAATTCTTGAATACATATTATCAATCAAAGCTGAACCAAGGTCAGGCATGTTGGCTCATACTTATAATTCTATCAACTGGTAAGCTGAGGCAAGAAGATTGTTCCAAGTTCAAGGCAGGGTTGGGCTCTGTAGTGAGTTCAAGGCCAGCCTGAACTACATAGCAAGACCTTGTCTCAAAAAAAAATGTAAACCAAGATGATACAAAAATCCTGACTATTCCAATGTCAGTCAGTGAAACTGAAGAAAAATATAAGTACTGCAAACTCACTGTGGTACGAATTAAAGCCTAAGTCATGCCAAATTCCACATGAATTTTAGAGAAGATCTAATGCCAATACTCTTGAAACTCTTGTGAAATCAAAATGGAAGCAATACTCCCAAAGTCATTCCTGAAATGAGGACCCAACTGAAAAACAGAATGGCAGGCCAAAATTTTTAATGAATAGAGATGTAAAAATAGATGCAAAAACCATCAATAAGATAACAGACAGAATAGAGCAAATCACCACAAAGATCATACACTGTGACCAAGTAGGATTCATTCTAAAAATAGTTCAACATAGACAAATCAACAAATATAATACATCACATTAACAGACACAAGGAGAGAAATCACATGATCATCTCAGTAAACAAAGAAAAGCCATTTGACAATAACAACAACCAAAAAAACCTGAAGAAAAATTAAAAATCTTCTGCAGCAATGGGACCCATCATCGGGGTAAAAAGGTAATGTACAGAATGGTGAAAAAATTTTGTCAGCTACTCCTCAGACAACACACTAATAGCTAGAATATACAGAGAACAAAAAAATTAGATCCTGCAAATCTAAAGATCCAATTGAAAAATTACCATCTGAAGTGCATAGATACATCTTATATGAAGAAGTACAAACAAGAAATAAATACAAGGAAAATATTCAATATCATTGTCTCTTCAAGAAAGCAAATTAAAGCATGTCATTCCATCTCACTCCAGAAAAATATCTATCATCAAGAAATCAACCAGAGCTCCAGGAAGATAGTGGAATAGTAAGCAGAGTAAAAAGCCTCTCTGAGAGAAACAGTTTACATGCTGGAATATATAATTGTGGGGAAGACAAGAAGGAAGAAAGTGGGTCCCTGCTATCCAGAAGAACCTAAAGTGAGAATTGAAGCCCACAGAGAGAATAAAAAAAGAAAAACCTAAACAGAAGAAGGCAGGAGCTGACAGTGCTTTCACCGGGAGCCAGACCCACCATGCAAGAAAAGCTGCTGAAACCTAGGGACACATGGTCACAGTGAAGGTGGTGGCTGGCAAGCCCGAAGACCTCTGCAAAGAGATGTGGTGGCAGAGGGAACAGCAGACTGGAGAACTGCACTGGCTGGTGGTGAGTGTAGAGGACTCAGTCCTCCCGCAGGAGTAGGTGACTGGCCAGGAGCCATTTTGGAGTCAGGCAGGATAAGCCCAGAACCAGAACTGCAGCTGGCTTCCTTCAGCCACTCTTATCTCCTAGCTGGAAATTGCTTGGACTGAGTCCTACCCCTGTGTGGATTCCAACAACCATTCCAAGGTTTCTCTAACACTACCCCCAACCAGCTCCACACCTGTGCATACCCTATGTGGTGGGGGCTCCCTGGTGTTAACCAGCTCAGGAGGCAGGCAGCAGCCTGCTGTGCCCCTGCTTGCACACCACAAGCCACCAGTGAGCCAAAGCAGGCTGGGAAAAGCAACAAACAGTGCTACACTAGCATACCCAATGGTCACCATCAGATATCGCTAGCCAGCACAGGCTAGAAAAAGCAAAGTCTCACTTCAGAGAAATCGTAACCAACACAGGAAGGGCCGTGAATCCATTTGTCTGGAAGAAACCAGGAACACAACAAGAGGAAGAAGCAAAAGGCAGTCTCTGGCCTCCAACCCAAGCAGTCTGGTCCAGAAGATGTAAACACAGAAGAGATCAGGAGTCACACATCTGAAGTTCCTGAAGCAACAGCAATTGAAGTAAAGAAACAACTTCATGAGAAATTAGAACAGAAACACTATCTCAGGTAAAAGAAGAAATAAGAAACATAATAAAAGAATTGCTAAGCACCTCCAAAGAAGACACAGATGGAAGAATAGAGGAGCATAGGACAATGAGGGAAACCTTGAATGAAGAATATAAAAAAGACTTAGAATACAGGAAACAGATTCAAGGAGATTACCAGGAAATTAAAAACTCCATTGAAAGCTGGAAAAACTGCTTGAAAGAAATTAAAGGTAGGCTTTCAAACCTTGAAAACAGGTTTGCAGCTTGTGATTGTGAAAGGAAAGATCTCTTAAAAATAACAAGGAACAAGGAAGTAACAATACAGAGGCTACAAGATGACATGAAGAAGTATAATTTAAGAATAATAAATGTGATTGACAAAGCAAGGGTAAACACAAATGAAATACAAAGGCTATTTACAGAAATAATTAAAGAAAACTTCCCAAGCATAGGAAAAGGAAATGATATTCAGATAAGGGAGGCATATAGAACTCCAGCCAGCTATAACCAAAATAAATCTACACCCAGACATACAATAATCAAGATCCCAGAAATTCAACACAAGAACAGAATATTAAAAGCTGTCAGAGAAAAGAAACAGGTCACCTATATAGGAAAACTCATCAGAATCATGACAGACTTCTCAACACAAACCATCAAATCAAGAAGAACTTGGAGTGAAGTACTCCAAGCCCTGAAAGAAAATAACTTCCAACCCACATTGATGTAGCCTGAAAAAGTATCTTTCAAAATTAATGG
>PVJX010028644.1:0-23678 GCA_004027295.1 Dolichotis patagonum | reverse complement strand
TTCACTCTTTGAATGGCTTTATACTATTTTGTTATGTTTGATATTATTGTATTTGAAACTATGCTCAACTATAGCAGAGAAAGAGATATTGTGATAGCTACTGTTAATGTCCAGTTGTCTTAATGTAAAGTACTGTGTTGCCTATGTTGTCCTGTTCTGATCTGCTCTGTACTGCCCTCTTTTGTTTTATTCTCTTTAAAATAAAATTTAAAAAAATAAATAAATAAAAATATTATCAGAAAGTAAGCCTTTAGTGTGTGATTTTGAATTAATAAGTCATGCACTTTAATACAGTGATGCATTTTATTAATAAACATTTTATTTCCAAAAAGATATAAAAATGACTTTAAAATGAGGTTAAGTTAGAAGATAGTCAAAGGAAAATTTTCACAAAAACTGTAGCACAAAGAACAAGTCTTAAAATACCTTCTGTAAAGATTTTACACAATTGCTCTAGATGGATTTTAATTTTCATAGCCTCAAAATGAACTTGTTTACATGTATAGTGGCGCTTTATATGTTTTTTTTATCATTGTAACTAGGAATATATTCAGATGCTAATGCCTCCACTGATCCAGAAATGGAACATGTTGAAGGATGAAGATAAAGATCTCTTCCCTTTACTTGAGGTATGCTGGGTTGGTAGTACTTAGTTACTTTAACTTCAGAAGCGTGGGTTCTAACCCAAAATGGGTATGTGGGATGAGTAGTGTTGATAGACCTATTTCTGTTGAAATGCCAAGTTAATGCATAACTTAATACGCTAATGACAGTACATCAGAGCTAGACATAGTGGTCCACAGCTGTAGTTACATGTACTGTGCCGTATTTTAAATTCTCTAATATATTATCTATCATATTATGTTGTCTGTGTGCATGTATCTGAAGTAGCCTCAGAACTTGGTAACAGTAAAAAAGGGCTTCACTTTGTACATTTATTTATTTTGATTTGAAATTTTTTCTATGTATTTTTAAACCAAAAAGAAATGTAATATGATCTTCACTATGAAATGCAACTTATACATACCAATTTGATTTGACATTGAGTAGAGCAAGTTCAATCTTTTTTACTCGTGTTCCCCTGATTATTTTAAGGGTCATCAACTTTTGCCATGGATTCTCTCATTAGGGCGAGAAGTGAAACCTTCTGTGACTAAGCAGTGGCTAATTTTGGGTCCAGCAAAACAATAAGAGTCATCATGGCTCATTTTATCTATGATACTTCTTAGTATGGGGAATGGTTCTAGAGCCCTTCTCCATACAAAGTCTGTGGGTGTTCAAGTTCTACGTAAAATAACACTATTTGTGTACAACCTGTACATGTTCACCTGTATACCTTTAAGTCTTCTTTAGATCACATAATTCCTTCTTCAATGTGAATAGTTGTTGCCTGCTATTAGGGAAAAATCTGTACATGTTCAGTACATATATTACTTTCAAGCAAAGACTGAGAATGTGTACCGTTGACCAAAATGAAACATGAATAAATACATCACTTGAATTTGAGGAAAAAATAGGAACATAGAATAGTCTGTTCCTGCAGGATAGAACTTAACTATAGAAACTGTCTTACCTTTTTTCTGAGTGGAATATCAGCAATGAGTAGACATCCAAAAGAGGGGTTTGAAAAGACAAACCTGTTACTGTAGACTAGTAGAGTAGCCTCCTAAATGACCATGATCTTTTGAAGGATTTATCATAATCTTAAACATACTCAGAAAATAGAGCATATCTGCTTCATTCTTTCTAGTGCCTGTCTTCAGTTGCCACAGCCCTGCAGTCTGGCTTCCTTCCATACTGTGAACCTGTGTATCAGCGTTGTGTAAACCTAGTACAGAAGACACTTGCACAAGCCATGGTATTTTATTTTAAAATATCTTTGCTTCCTACGTCATACACATGTCTATAGATAATGCATAATGTGTCCAGACTTTTAAAGTAACCAATTAAAAGCAAAAATATTGTTTAATTTCAGCTAAACAATGCTCAGCCAGATCAATATGAGGCTCCAGATAAAGATTTTATGATAGTGGCTCTCGATTTGCTCAGCGGCCTGGCTGAAGGGCTCGGAGGCAACATTGAACAGCTAGTAGCTCGAAGTAACATCCTAACACTGATGTATCAGTGCATGCAGGTGAGGCTTGTATGGTTAAGGTAAATTGAAACCTGGCTCTCTGTGTCACTTCGGGGTTAACGGCTGCTTCTTTTCTTGTAGGATAAAATGCCAGAAGTTCGACAGAGTTCATTTGCCCTGTTAGGTGACCTGACTAAAGCTTGCTTTCAGCATGTAAAGCCTTTTATAGGTATGAATATTTTCTGCTATAGGTGTGGTTTTAAATTATTTTTATATCTGACTTTTATTGTTTTCTTAAAAATAGGTTTCATGAAGTCTCAGCATTTGTATTTTATGGCTGGTTAAAGTTAAGGTGCTCTGATTGGAGCAGGCAGGATGTGGGGAATCCCCGTTGTTTCTGGCACTCGCCATCACTTTAGCGCCCTTCTGGGGATACCTGTGGCTGGAGGAAATTTGAGTGGTACCAGCTTAGAGAATAGAATGGGTCTGCCAGGGGAGCCTGGATGTATTGTGTGCAAGTAAACACTTCTATAAGTAGCATTCTTTTGGGTAGGAGTGCCCCAAAATACTAATTCAGTGGTGCCTCAATTCATGAATGCTTTTTTGTTTGCAAATAATTTGGTTCACAAATAGAAGTAAGTGTTGGCAAATTTTTTCTCCCTTTTAATTTTTTTGTACTGGGAATCAAACTCAAGGTCTCACTCACGCTTGCCAGGCGGGGACTAATGCACCTGAGCTATATCCCTGGCAAAATTTTGTTTTTGTTTGGAACTCCAAATCGGGTGGCAAACAATAAGCACTACCACTGCTGCCTTTCCCACACGAACACGGACTTGGCCATCCTTTCCAGAATGAGGAACAGACTAAGTTTGTGAACCCAGGTATCACTATGATCAAGGTTTCTCCTAATACACCAGCATACTTTTCCCGTACTGTAGGAAACTTCAAATGCTACTTTTAAAATAAATGATTTGTTTTCTGTTCTAATAGCATAATCTGCATTCTCACCTTGTGTGAAAATAAAAAGTGATTCTTTGAATATCATAACCTGAATGCTCTCAAACCTATAAGCTAAATGATTTTTCACGGTGTCCCTCCTATATCTCAACATGTTATTTATACTTTATTTAAACCTTTATTTAAAATATTGACATAACTGATTTTCTTTTGACACAGTTGTGCTTTAGAAAAAATTATTTCCAAACTTGGAGGAGTAACATCATATATTGAGTTACTATATTCTAAGTCTTAACTACTTTAAAAGTAAAATGAATTTGTGGGAAGTTAGTGATACATACATTTACTATGTAATCGTAGTTTCTGGGATTTGGGAGGTTTTTGTTTGTTTTTGGGTTGGGTTGTTTTTTTGTTTTGTTTTGTTTGTTTTGGTTTTTGTTTTGTTTGAAAGGAGTTGTTCAGTTTGGCAGTGTTGAGGATTGAATTCAGGATTTGCAACAACCTAGACGAGTATTCACTGACAGAGCTACATATATATCTCCAGCTTCCTTGTTTGCCTATCTGCTCTCTTTTCTCTTCTCTCCTCTTTTCTTTCTTTCTTTCTTTCTTTCTTTCTTTCTTTCTTTCTTTCTTTCTTTCTTTCTTTCAGAACTCACTGAGTTGTCTAGACTGACCTCAAGCCTTGCGATTCTCCCACCTCATCCTCCGAAGTAGTTGGGAGTGGTATAGGCCACTCCCAACTTATAATTTTTGATTTATTAAACTTAAAAGATTTAAAATTTTAAACATTTTATTCTAAAAAAAGTTTTAAGACATAAAAACAGGAAAAAGTACAACATCCTTGTTTTCTAGCTTTAACTATTTGTCAGTATGTTACAAATCACATTTCTCATATACCAATAACAGTAGACATAAAGTTTCCAATTATTGTTAAACTATATCTCCAAATCTTTTTTACAAGTTTTTTTGTTGTTACCAAAAAAAAAAAAAAAAAATTTCTGTTCTAGAGATTCTTAGTGGATTTTTCTGATGGTATCTTTGATGTCATTTAAGCATGTTCTGTGGTCCTTTGTGTGTAATGTGCTTGTCAGTTAATTCTAGAGACAGGGTTAGTGAGATTCTAGTTTTATTTTGTTTTCTTAGACATTGATTAGATGGGATTGTGTGCTTTCTGTAGTTTAAATGGTCTCATGGTGGTTTTAACGCTTTTTGTTTTGTCTCTGTGTGTGTGTTTCTTGCTAATGTTATCAACCATGATAATTATTGTCTAGAGTTTTCTTAACTGGGGGAATAGTTTTGCTGTGGGAACATTTGTCAATGTCTAGAGATTTTTTTTTTTAAACATTGGGGAGGCAGCAGTGTTCAGTGGGTAGAAACAGTGATGTTCAATATCCTGTAATGCATCGTTTCAGAGGCTCAATAATCTAATGCATCTTTTTATAGTGTCACAGTGCCATTAAATTTTAACATGATTAGGGTGGGGGTCAAACCATAGCAGTCCACTAATTTATTAGGAGTTAAAAATGTATGAGATTCTAATTCTTCATTTAATGGTAGGAATATTGTATAAGATGTTTCTCATATCAATGAATTGTTACCTTAGGACAAATCACAAAATAGTTGCTGGATAATCACTTCTTTCTATTTACCAGTTTTCAAATTATGTTGATTCCTAGCATCCTCCAAAGATAGCTTTCATGTTTCAGAGTTTATTTTGCATTTATCTTTTGAATTTGTGGTAATTAAGTGATCTTACTACTGGCAGTGACAGTTTAATCAGGTTAAGTCCAGCACCCCTTCTGTTACAACAGTATAATTAAATATTTCATGTCTTATTCTTTAATGAGGCCTTTCACTGAGAGCCCTCCCTTTCAGTGGAAAGTGACATTTAAAAACCACAATTGGAACACTAGGGTGGACACTGCTGTAAGAGCCACACTCACATTGTGGGGGCTGTGATAAATGGATCACAGGTTTGAGGCTGGAATGGGCGCTATCCCAGTGAAATGTGTTAAAAGGGCTGGGGATATATAGTTCACTTGTAGAGTGCTATGTTCATTCCTTCATACCATGCCAAAACAAAAAGACTAAAGTTGCTATATGAAAAACTTACTGAGAAGATAATCACCTTTTATTTTATCTGGTGTTTTATTTATTGATTGATTTAATACTGAAGATTGAACTTAGGGCCTCACACATACATACTAGGCAAGGGCTGTACCACCAAGTTACAACTCTTCCCCCTTTTAAATTTTTTTTCATTTTGAGATAGTATCTTGCTAAGTTGCCTAGATTAGCCCTTGAACTTGGAGTCTTCCTGCCTTAGTCTTCTGAGCAGTTAAGATTTCTGGCATGTGCCGCCTCTCCTGTCTTGTTTTCCCCACTTCTATTTTGAATTTTCGTAGTTCAGTGAGGAGACTGCACTGTCCATTTCTTTCTAAAGATACCTAACACATACCCAAATCAGTGGTTCCTTATCTACTTCATACGAAACTTCTTTGGCCAGACATTACCTTCTTTGGTTTCTTAGTATAAAGGAGATACTGCCAATCCCTTTAAAAGATATTTTTTTAATGTAATTATATATTTTTCATAACTCTGTAACTAATGTTGCAGTGTTTGGTAAAATTTTCTTTAAAGTGCAATAGAGACTGCTGTTGAGAAGTTTACCACATAGTTTTAACTCTTTTTTTTCTCTAGCTGATTTTATGCCAATATTGGGAACCAATCTAAATCCAGAGTTCATTTCAGTCTGCAACAATGCCACCTGGGCAATTGGAGAAATTTCCATTCAGATGGGTAAGATTTGTTTTCCTCCCTGGAGAAGTATAGAGAGCCTTGATGTTGTCACAGTTTTTTCATTTGCTTTTTATTTTCATGTATGTACATGATGTGTCACAGTGAATAAGGGAACAAAAATGTTTTATGCCCATGTTTTGACATTAAATTTTTTCTTTCTTGTTTTCTCTTTTCATGGAATGATCTAGGTATAGAGATGCAGCCTTATATTCCTATGGTGTTGCACCAGCTTGTAGAAATCATAAACAGACCCAACGCACCAAAGACGTTGTTAGAGAATACAGGTACCATATGTCTGAACTGTTACGGTGATCAGAAAATTAGTTGTCTTTAATTTTAAATTAAGATGCGTAGAGAAACCAAAGCAAAGCTAGTTTAAAAAACTCATCATCTATTTTGGTTTCTCACTAGTGAAATACAGTATTTTAGCTACATTCCATGACCAGTTTTAATAAACATTTGGAAAACTCCTTTTTCCATACTCTCATGTTTTAATACTTGTTAAAGTGGATTCCAGCTAAGATAACATTGAAACAGAAATTTTGCTTTTTAAATTAATTGAGAGAACAAGGAGATGAGAAATAGTAAATTTTTAAATCTATGAAATAGGGGCAAGCCAGGCATCTTGAAATATGATCCATGCCTATAATCCCAGTGCTCTGGGAGACTGAGGCAGGAGGATCACAAGTTCTGACCCAGCCTGGGCAATTTAGCAATCTGGGCCCTGGGTTGTTCGGTCTCTGGTGCTCCCCTGCCCCCAAAAATAGATTGCAGTTTAGTGACTAAATTGCTTAACAATGGCACATATTTTGTATTTCATCATAAATTTTTCCTTAATTGGGAATTTAACCATTCCCTGCAGAATTTTTTTATTTTTTTTATTTAGGAGGCTTGTTTCTCTTTTGCATTTATAGAGGGCATGTTTATATTAAAGAATACCTTCCATACTATAGAACACATGTAGGAGTGATTGAATCTTTTCTTCCCATTCTCCCTGTATTGCTAATAATGTTTTCTTTAATTGTTGGTTTTTGTTAAACACATTCCTTCCTTTGTGTACCAAGCTAATTCTAGTAATTCATAGCAGGAAGGGTCCAACCAAAATACTGAACAAAGGTTTTCCAAATAAGAAAGTTTGCATTCAAGGGCATTTTAATTTGATTTTTAAATTTTAATTTTTCTGTTTTTTCCTAATGGATTAAAATTGATAATGTTTATTGGTATGGAAGGAAATCTTTTAAATTATGAAAGTTATCTGGCTGTTTAGGTGTATGGGTACTGTACTTCACAAAGTGAATTAGATTTTCTTGCTGAAAAGTATAAAGGTCTATGTATAGGATAATTATGAAATCTTGTAAGATTTTGTCTCCTTAGAACACAGTACCTATACATAACATTCAGATTTGAAACATTTGCCATTGTAAAATTATTGTTGAGCCTAAAGAAAACTTCCTGTTAATTTTTAAATGTGAATGCATAACTAAAAATAAATGTTGAGTGTAATGTATATTAAAGTTTCTTGTGGGATATCAGCTGGTGAATTTGTTGTAGTTCCTTTAACAGATTGGCTTTATTTGTAAGATTATATTCCAAGCATAACTATCCTAAGTAAGTCATAAAATAGTTGATCATACTCTACAAGTTGATGGGCTGAATCAGATTGATAAATGCACTTGGGTTTATTAGATTACTTTTACCACAAGTGTCTGCATATAATACTGTTTTCTATATTCCTTACCCTATAAATGGGGTTCTTTAATTATTAAATGAAAATACTGAGTGTAGATTTTAGCAGCTCAATTACCATTAACTTAATTTTTTTGTAAAGCCAATTCCTTAGTATGTTGTTACTTGCTTTTTTTCCAATTAGTATATCCTACACTGAACTTTTTCAATGGACCATCATCTGCTTTATCGCATGTTTCATTGGATTGTTCATTACTTGCCTGTTAATGAGAATGTTGCATAGTTTGTGTCTTTTGAACATAGGTTTTCTTTCTCTGGCTTCATATGAATCTGCTGAATTTTAGTATTATCTGTGTAGTTTGCTTCCAGTAATCCTTAAACATTTTTCTTTATCCCCCACCCTTTTTTTATGAAAGATTAAATTGTAAGTTTTTGAGAGAACACCATTAAAGCACTTCACGGTTTGTTTTCTGTTTGTATTTTTGCCCGTTGTGTATAAATGTATTTATATGTATGTACTTTTGAATTGCAGAATGCAGTTCTGAGTTGTACTTGTTTTTAGCTCTTTGTAAGTCTAAGGAATTCTTAAATTTTGATGGTGAATATTTGTCCACTTCAAAAAATTTTTAAATCAGTATTAGCATGTAATCAGTGTAATGTATTACCTTTTTCATGTTATACTTTTATAATAAAGATAACAGTTTTTTCTTATGGTCCACATATCACATGTCATCGGAGTGGACTCTCTAAATTTCCTTTATTAGTATTTTATTTCAGATATGGTTTGAAATCAGTGGACTATCATCTGAGTTATGAAGTTTGTTGGAATGGGATTTGACATAGCATAACAGTTTTCCAATCCATTCAGTGAGTGCCATAATGCTTGAAATCTGACAGGTTGATTTGAAATCAGGAAACAAATGTCTTCTGATTTGTTTGGGAAGTGTCAATTCATAATGTTGAATTACCAAAATTTGGATTAATTTCCCACATAATTTTCTAAGAATGAAGTCACTTTAAAAAGAGGTGTAATCTGCCAAGTGTGGTAGTGCACCCCTAATAAATCCCAACACTTGGGTGGCTGAGGCAGGAGGATTGCCTTGAGTTCAAGGCTATCCTGGGCTACATAATAAGTTAAAGGTTAGCCTGAACTACATAGCAAAACGCTGTCTCAAAAAAAAAAAAAGGTATAGGAAAATGAAAAATAAACTTGAACCATTGTAGGTATATATAGAATGTGTTTAAGTAGCCAGTTCATAAATAGAACCACATTTATTAATAATTCTTGGGGTGAAAACTATAGACATCAAGTTAAATTCTGAAATTTCAACTGGCTTTGAATGAAGATTCTCTAAATCCACTCATTAACAGAATATTTGACATTTGACTGAGCGAGGAAAGCAATTTATCATGGTTTTTGGTGTTCTCTCAATCTTTAGAGTTTTTTTAATTCCTTTTGTTTTTCTTTTTCCAAGAGTATGCCATATATGTTGCTGCCCCTTATTTTAGGGGGTGGTAATAAACAGCACTGGTGAAATCTTATGTTTATTATCATACACAAATTCTGTTGGTTTCTGTTTCTGAGTTATTTGTTGTTTTTTCTTTATTTTTTCTCCTTCCCCCTCATTTGCTCATGTCTTGGTTGGCGTTTGGTGGTGTATAACCGTGATTGCGTTACCTTAGCAATAACAATTGGTCGTCTTGGTTACGTTTGTCCTCAAGAGGTGGCCCCCATGCTACAGCAGTTTATAAGACCCTGGTGTGTATTATTCAATCTTTTTTTTTAATTCATTTTTCTTCACTGTTTCTTTCTCTATCTCACTTTTAGATATATTTTCAGTTCATTACAAAAATCACAATCCTTAATCATTGCCAACCATGTGACTAATCTTGTCCTATCAGGTTCGTGAGATTTTTCAGTAGCATCGTCATGTATATTTATTTTATGTTGTGGCTAACGACTAATTGATGCATGGGATAAGATTGTCACATGCTTGCTGTGTTAAAAAGCTTGATTATACATTAAAAAGCATTTAAATATCCACCAGAAAAATTAAGATGCATGCAACTTTTATAAATTTAGGTTTTTGCATTACGTTTCTTTTTTAGAATTAATTTGGAAACTTGGATTGCATTAAAGACATAATTAAATTTGTTATGTATAATATCTTACTTGCTTGTTAATGTAAAAGTTAAACATCTACACCATAAGTTGTATAGTAATAGTTTATATTGTGGCAGTATATCCTATATTCTTCTTTTAATTGATAAACTTTTAATTCAGATCATTTTTAGTAGTGTTTAATGGAATACAAGTCATAATACAGTTTTTAAAATTAATTTGCTAATTTATTCTTGGTTCAGGCTCAGTAGCTTAAATGAGACAGTCAAATCACCTGTCCATTTTCATAGATGTAGTCTATTAAGAAAGTGTGAATTTCACTGTTGTGCTGTATTGTGATGAGTTGGGCCCAACATATGACAAAATAAAAGTTAAAACTTTCTGAAAACTGGTTTAATATATATATCACCTATATGGTGCTTATTCCATTAAATACTGTCTACTAGCATTGTGATTGAGCCTGTTTTATACTTAATGCTAAATTAACTTCTATAATTCAATAGGTGTACCTCCCTGAGAAACATAAGAGACAATGAGGAAAAAGATTCAGCATTTCGTGGGATTTGTACCATGATCAGTGTGAATCCCAGTGGCGTAATCCAAGTAAGGTGTTTGTAACATTTGTTTTTAACTGATGTTCTGAATAATAAAATTCTAAAGGAAATATTTCAGGACTTTTAACTATGAAAACAATCTTTTTCAAATATTTTAAAACAAATCAGACATTTAAAATGTTGTGTTCTTCTTAGTTATCTTGAAGGGATAGTGCCTGCTTGTCATTAAATAAGCATGCAGACCGTATTCGTTTACTTTATGCATCATGCCTCACGTCAAGGAGCATGAATTTTCTGTACACATAAGAGAGTGACCAAATACCATCCTCTGTTACTTTTTGTAGAAATCAAATGTTGAAATGTGAATAGATTACTAAATCAGCCATCGAAATTGCTTTAGTCTTGAGGTTTTATCATTTATTCCTCTTTATTTCCAAAATTCATGTTATAATTTAGACATTCTAGTTATTTGACAACATTGTAGACATGAGTCAAGTCAGCTGTCAGTTTACGAGAGACATGAAGCAGAACATGGTGAAATGCACCACATGTGTCCAAAAACCAAAAGGACCCTAGGCTTAACACTCACGTTGAAGGCCAGGGATACAGCTCAGCAGAACAGCGCCTGCCTGGCAAGTACAATGTTGTGAGTTGTATTCCCAGTACCAAAAAAAACCCTCACCTTCTTCAGTAGATACACCGTAAGGAAGGGAAAGTAGAAGGGAAACCTAGAACACCCGAGGTGCATGAAATCAATTAAGAAATGTATGATGTTATAGAAAACTTTTGTATTTATACTTGAATAAAACTATAAAATGTTTTTATAGCAGTAACTTTTTTGCATTTATTTTCAAGAAAACTTTTCATTTTCAAAAGAATGGTACTTTAAACATTTTAAATTGAAATCTTGATAATTCTTATACAAATTAGCTTATAAAATTAAAGTTGATGGTGTTAGGCATGAAAAGTGTACAAATTAGAACTGAAAAAGAACATTTTGAGTAATTTCACATTGATAAAACATTAATTAATAGGAGACAAACCAGTACTAATGTAAAAAGAAAGATCATAGTTGCAAAATAACTTAGCCTCAACTTTGTATTCAAAACTGGAGAATTTTGTTTCATTTCATAGGTATTTTAGAGGTATCTGATATGATACGGGCCATATTTGCTTTTTGAGGCAGGGTTTTGCTGTGGAGTTCAAGGAGTGATCCTCCTGCCTTAGCCTCCCAAGTACTGGCATTACAGGGCTGCACCACCATGCCCACCAATTTTCTTTCTCTCTGTTTGAATTACTATTTTTTAAATCACAAGTGTTATGTCCATAGGTGAACAGTTTGGCACCACCATGTCATGCCTGCCACTGCTCTGCTGAAAACTGCTCCCAGCAATCCAAACCTGGTGTAAAAAAGAACTTTAAAAAGGCAAAGTTTATTATCACAAAAGACAGTTTATTTGGGGAGAAAGATGGGGGAAAAAAGAGGATGGACAGCTCTTGTGAGGTGTTAGGGGCTTCAGAGCTAAGAACTAGGTGCTCTTATCCCTGGCTCCCTTTATTTCACGCTAGTGTCTTTCCCCTCCCCAGGGGGCACTTGTGGATATCTGATCTGTTCTCTGGACTGTCTTTGATCCTAACCTAGGCTTTCTGGCCATTTGGTTTCTCTATCTCTTTGTAGTAAGTAAAGGGGGGAGTGTCTGTTAGGAAGGCAACTTAATGATTACATAAGGGGATGTGTGTACATACATGTGTATATGAGCAGAGGGGTGTGGGTGGGTGTGTGTGTCTTACATATTAAATAAGAATCCTAGGTAGCTGTCTCTTACCACTCTTTCATTTGGGGAGCAGGCGGCTTTCCTGGTAATCACAGCACCTCTCCCAAGTCTAGCTGGCTTTTCCCTCTTTTGTCTTTTTACTTACCCTAACCGCAGAGTCTACCTGTGAGGACAGAAACTGCTTGTAGAAAT
Source organism: Dolichotis patagonum (assembly GCA_004027295.1). Lineage (NCBI taxonomy): Eukaryota > Metazoa > Chordata > Mammalia > Rodentia > Caviidae > Dolichotis > Dolichotis patagonum. The sequence continues at coordinate 11,519 of PVJX010028644.1, read as the reverse complement.
TGCTCTATTGATCTTAATAAAGCTCAGTGAGGCCTTTATCTTTTTTTCCTACTTATGAGACCCTTGTCCCTCACAAATATTAGGTGTTTTAAATCTTTAGCATCAAGTTCGAAAGTGAAGATGTGGGAAATCCTAACTTGAATAAACTGCCTTGAAGTAGTTGACGTATCAGAGCATTGGCCACGTGTGAAATTGCTAATATTTCAGGACAAGTCAAGAGTGAGACAATGAGCCAGCAGGTGTTGCTTAGGAGTGCAGCACCTGTGTAGCAAGCACAAGGCCCTGGGTTCAATTCCTGGTACAAAAAAGGAAAGAAAACCCTTTAGAAATACTTCCATAAAATACTTAAAATCTGATTATCTTTTAAGTTATTTTCTGAGAGTTGGGTTTTTCACTCTTTTATTTGCATGAGGTATTTATAAAACTGCATAATTAGTTTTTTTTCTAGCTTTTGGTCATTTCATTTAAATTACATGAACCTTAAAATGTAGAACTATTCCTGTATTTTCTAATCAAGCTCTTAGTAAAGATGGGTTTTATGTTGTTCCTAGGCCAATGTGAACTGTGCTTTTACTGGACTTGAGATTCTTTAATGCAATAAATTAAATATTTTATTGGTGTTGATTTGATGCTTTCAGGCAATTACTGATGCTAAATATTTACTCAGTATTTACTCATGTATTTTCTTTGTGATATTCAGTAGGATATAAAATTAAATGTGTTTCTTTCTTGTTACAGGATTTTATATTTTTTTGTGATGCTGTTGCATCATGGATTAACCCAAAAGATGATCTCAGAGACATGTTCTGTAAGGTAACTACTAAGTCTTTATGATACATCCTGGGGCTGAAAATCCTAGTTTAAAGGTTTGAATTATTTTTGAATTATTCAGACTTTGGCTCCTTAAGCCAGTATTGGTGAGCTAAATGATCTCTGTTCTTAGTAAAGAACTTGGCTCGGTCTTGTCTTAAAGAGATACAGCAGTGACGCTGTCAGAAAACCAGGTAGTTTGAAAAGACTTCACAAGCAGTACACTGACTCATGTGGTTCTCATGAGTCCAACACAAGATAGCATGTGTTCTCTAAGATGGGTAGTTGAGATTTGGAGTAGAAGATAAAAATGTTGAACACAGTAAATCTAAGTGACTGCCACAAGGATTGAGTCTCTATATAGTTCTTTTATTGATATTCCTTTTTTTTTTTTTAAATAAATTCTAGTTAGTACATAGCTATAACAGAAATGCAGTTACACATTTGAATCACCTAATATTGAAATTAGTGAGCCATGTTTGCAACCGTGAACCCAGCAGAAGAATTGATGGTGTTTAATATCAGAAGCAAGGTTTAGCTCAGCAGCGTGCCTGCTTGGCAAACGCAAAGTCGTGAGATCAATCCCAGGTACACCCCCCCCCCCAATAAAAAGTATCAGAAGCAACACAACTTTGAGTTTTTCTGTTCTGTCATTGATAACTAATGGTTTTTACTCTTTGCAGATCCTTCATGGATTTAAAAATCAAGTTGGGGATGAAAATTGGAGGCGTTTCTCTGACCAGTTTCCTCTTCCTTTAAAAGAGCGTCTTGCAGCTTTTTACGGTGTTTAAATGTAATACACTTAGGCTGCAGTCCCAAAATTAGGGGTAAGTTTTAAGAAGTTTGAGGGGGTTTTGTTTTGTTTTTTGTTTTTTGTACCTGGGATCAAACTCATGACCTAGCACTTGCCATTTAGGCACTTATGCCACTGAGCTGAATCCTTGGCCTGAAGTTTGAGAATTTTCACAATGAAGTGATTTAGTTAAACCGTTAAATAGGATATACAACTATATTCTGAAGGGGTTGGCTAAAACAGTTTCATACTGTGGTATAGTTGGGTTTTAAAATTACTTAAGTGAAGGCTAGGGAATTTTTTAAAAACCCATTATGTGAGGTAAAACAGATGGCTTCCCCTTTGAATCCTAAATAAAAAGAAACCAAAGTTGGTATGTTACTTTGTTTCAGCTTTTTTAGGGGGTGTGTTGAGTTTTGCCCTACATGGAGATATCATCACACATAGTGCTGGGATAAAAATGATTCTCTTATATAGTAAAGACTTGTGTGTTGTGAGCTTTAGGGAAAACCCATTTAGAATTCAAGCTGTGTGTGGCTCAGTAGATTCACTTACCAGTTGTTCTTCAGCGTATGCTTCGTGGAGCACTGCCGTGTGCCTAGCGCTGTGTTTTAAAAATGATGACTGGAAATGCAGTCTTGATTTGGGGCAGTGGAGGACTGAGTCCACTTGGACTCTTGTTCCTTGAGCTTCACTGTTCTTAAGTGAGATTAACAGTTCTGATCTCTTTAACTTCAGGTCTCTCGTTTCAGTTATGCTGATTAAACTCTAAATAGTACACAGTGTCAAAGCCAGGTACATTGCCTAGCACATTGCATTGTCTTAGAAAATATCAGAAACATGGTTAGTGTAGCGAATCAAGATTTGGACGCTTTTTAGGTTGGTTTTGTGATCTGGGCTTTAGACTTCCTTAACTGGAAGGCAGAGGGTGTAACTGAATTTGTATGTAGAAGATGTGCAGCAAATTGAATTATACTTTACCTGGAAGCTTTTCTTAGTCACTTGCTGTTTATTTAATCTCTGCTAGATTTTAATCCTGGAAGTACTTCATTGTCTAGTTATCTAACCTAGAAGGCAGTAGAAAAGGATTTACAGCCTCAAAAATAGCACAGGTCCTTTGTATGTGTGTTCTTTCACCTTGATCTTGAGTTCTTAGAGCTGTTTTATGACTTTAGCATTTTGAAAAAGTGCGTGACTCACTTTGTTAAATCAGGAGACTGCAGTAGGTAAGAGTGACTTAGCTTTTAGAGTTGAACAGTAAGCTAAGTCTTTGGAATTTTTAAATTTGTTACCTCTGTAGTCCCATCAGCAATTAGGAGTTAACTTTAGTGTGATCACTGTTGTGAGGCAAGATGTGAAATAATTTTCAGTTTTCTAACACTGTATCAGTACTTTTTATTCCCGCCCCTTTGTGCTGCTTTTCCCACTTTTTTTAGAGAGGGAAAAGGGGATTGCTTGTCCTCCACCCTCTGAATTTACATCAGCATTCATAAATGTTTCCCCTTTGGCATGAGTGGGTATAGTGGGGTTTTGTTGTAGAAGGATCACTATCAGGTAATACTGTAATTAGGCAAGCCATTAATCTTACTTGATTTGTTAGTGTCCTTCCCAGTAAAATTGTGTTAGAATTGAAAAAAGTGAGTATCAGAAAAATCAAGTGGACCTTGAGCATTAGAAACAGCCAAAGAGAGCCTGAGATTTAGCTCAGTGGTGCACTGCCTGCCTGGCAAGCATGAGATCCGGAGTTCAATTCCCAGTGCCAAAAAAGCCCCAACAAATAACCAAATGAAAGACTAGCTATTTGGGAGGATGAATGTTAAATTTACCTTTGGATACTCATAAAGGTGGTGAACCTAGAGTAATAATAAACACGGTGCTTACACCAAAACATCAGACAGCTAAAAATAAAAAATGTGTTTTTAGTTTTTGATGGATTGAAATTTCCTTACTATTTGGTATCCTAGAAAAATGGGCAGTGTTTTAACTTTCTGGAAGGAAAGTAATTGTTCTAAAGAAAGTGCAATTTAATTTTAAATAAAATAAAGTGACTTGTGAGATAAGAAATAAACAGTTCTTATGGGGGCTAATTTTTCAAAAAGATATGAAGAATTAGACTGATGACATTGTATAAGGCATATTTCAACTACACAGAGCACTACACACCCAGGTATAGGGCCTTACCTCAGCTTCACTGTTCATGTCTGATGTAGGTGACTATTCAGCCATAGAAGAAAGAAGTGCTGTGGTTGTAACCATTGAAATCTTAGACAATTCGTCCAGTTTCCTATTTTTTATAGATAAAAATTGCATTGTTATTTAAGTTTATGCTCTACTTACTGTCTCTGAAAGAAACAGTTGTAAAAGATGCAATTGTTTTTGTTCTTTTTCTTCCAGGTCCTCCAGTCTTGGAGACTATGAGGGAGCCTCTGTACCCAGGGAAAAAGTTACCCTTTACAGGGGGGAAGGGTAAACCAGTAGGGAATACAGTACAATCCCAACCCTACTGGGAGGGGCGGGAGGGAGGTGTTGCCGTCACTGTATTAAGTCGATGTTGGGAAACGTTTTAACATCTGGAGCCTTTGTGGGTGGAAATCTGTCTCCAATTACAACTCCGCACTGGATGTGAAGAAGAAAAAAAAAAACAAAAAAAAAAACTCAGTGTACTCACAAAACAGTACATTCTGGAATATTATGGGGAATTGTACCAAAACAAGAACCATGTAAATGATGCATAGGGAAAAGAAAGCGGAAAAATTCTGTAGCGCACAATAAAAGAGACCTAAGAATGGGGGTTGTATTCAGTAAAGAAGCTTTTTTCTTTTTAATTTAAAAGTTTTTATGTAAGTGTTCCCACATTATGGGGCCGTGTTTTGCATGCTGATGAAGAGCTACACAAAGCTAATACAGTTAGAATCAGCTTGCTTTCCCACAGTAGAAGCAGGTTCTTGGAAATTACTATTTAAGGTACCCCCCAGAAAATGTTGGAAATAAAACAAGACAAGTTTGAACCAACGAAGCACCCTGTGAAATGCCAAATGAGTCACTCCTTTTACCTTTGCGGGGTGGGCAGGGAGGGAGGAATAGGTGGGGTTGGGCATATCAAACTAAAGTTGACATCTTAATTTTACATTAAACATTAGTGAATATAATTTGATGGTTGTACTTCATTAGATTTAATTTCTAGGCCAACACCTTGTTTTAAAGTCCAGGTTAAGGTTCAGGCATGCATTCTGGCTCCTAGTGATTGAAAGTCATTTAAATTAGTGGGGAAGTAGCATGCTTGCATTACATAGAGTGAGGTTGGTATTCATTTACCTATGTTGCGCCAGTTCGTCTTGCAGTTTACCAATTCAGTATAGCCCTGCATTTAAAATTCCTTTTTTTTTAAGATTCGTGGATTTTATTTTTATTAAGAATATAGATATATAAAGTACTGTAGTTTACAGCTAGGCCTTGAAATATCTTTTTAGGATCTGTTAGGAATAAGATTGACATTGTATCGTGTGTAACCTGCACAATGTGGAAAGCTGATATACCTGTGCAAAATCTTTGCCTCTGTGCTGTCAGTGTGATGTGCTTTCTGCATGGTTATATACTACTAGTGACTTTTATCAAAACTTCTAAAATTTAAATTACATGGTAAAAAGATCTGTAAAAGGCTGCGTGTTAGTTGGCACATAAAGACAATTGTAGAGATTGAAAATGATTGCTATAATTCATTGTTTATTCCCACTCAGCATATGCCTTCTAAACTTTCCTTTTTTTGTTCAAAGCATGATCTTAAAGATATGTTTAAGTTAATGGATGTAATGCAGGGTTCCTACACTATTGGCGCATGTTGGTGGCCCTCTGTGCCCTAGATAAAATGCACACAGGGTGCAAGTTAAAAGCTGCAGAGTGAAAGTTGGTTTGGATCCTCTTCATTTCATTTGTTTGGCTTTTCTGTTATTTTTCTCTACTTACCATGTATTCCTGTGAATAAATCCTTGTTAAGTTAATCCTTTACTTTTCCTTTCATGTGTATTTTCTTATATACTGTGAATGTGAAAACCTAACTGGTACACTTGATCCTGTGTCCATTTGGAAGTGCAAGTCTTTATTAATTTGGATTGCCTAAACAGTGTATCCCATGATGATGAAGGAAAATGGAGAGACTTTTCTTTTTAACTCTGCTGGTCAGAGATGAAGCCACGCCTTTCCATTTTTCAATGCTGCATATTTAATCTGCAACAAAAATGTTAAGCCATAACAGCCTTTTTATATTTTAGTTTGTCACCTTTGCATTGCAGAATAAATACTGAATAACCATTTTTATAAGCAGTTGCTCCTCTTTGCATGGTTCTATTCTCTAAAAGTGTTGAATGATACAGCCATTGCACTGACATTTGAGCTGTGTGCGTGTGACTTTATAAATACCGTTTCAAAAATTTCTGATGCATGGTAGCATGCAGAAAGGTTTTTGTTATTGTGTATGTGTGTGTTTTTTAACATGTTCTCTCACCTTCTTTTCTCTACTTTGGCTTTGCAAATTTCAGCCTGTTGAACCTGAAATTAAATCATTTTATAATGCCCATTTTTTAAAGAATTACTACAAGTTAGAGTCAAAGGTTTATGGCATTTTGCTTTTTAATTTAGTTGTTTTATTGAGAGCTTAGAATTTGCTCCTTACTCTCTAAAACCTGAATAGGTAACTATTTTTGTCCTTAAATATAGTGATACCTTTTAGTTCTTAATATGGTTAACTTTAATATTCTGGAAGAAGAGAGTAAATATCTTTAAGAAATAGCCAAATTCTCAAAAACACAGTAAAACAGTACATAAAAACCTTCAAAAGATTTATCTTGACCTGTGACTAATAATTCTGTATTGACGAAAAGTAATAATATCACTCATCTGATTAAAAATTAGTTTCTAATTAGGCAAATGTACAATATAAGCATGTGCCCATTTTTATACTCACTTGGCCTGTTTCTATATTTAAAGAAGTTTTAATTTTAAAATAGAAAATCAAGTGAATGTTAACTGGCAATCTAATATTAGGTTAAACTTTTTTTTATTTTTTTATGAGATTATTGTTTCTTGATTTATATTGTATTTCAGATAACATAGTATAGCACAGGAATTTGCAGAAGCCATTTAAGTTATCTTTTGAGGTAAGCTTTAATTTAGCATTCTTCTGATGAAACTTACTACATCATGGGATATATATATATATATATATATATAGCAATTTAATTCTTGTGTAATCTTAATAGTTTTGAATGTTGAATGTCTATGAGATTGTGAGTTGTCTTTGTTACATTCCAGTGTTTCTGCCTCTTGGCATGCTTAGAGCACGGCTTACTTCATCTGCTCCTTACACACTAAACTGCCCTTAGTGTGGACAACTACAGAAATAGCCGCTGCTAAGTGATGTAGATTTTCTACTTGAATATTTTTATGTTGTAGGAACCTCAGGAGGTCAGTGTTTACTGTTTTATATATGCCTTCTTTTTCCTGTTTGAGCTTCTCTTTTTGAAGGATTCTAACAGAACAAAAGCTGCTGATCAACCTAAGTTGGAAACAGAAAGTGTGTTTAATATAATTTAAATGCATGTTTGGCAGTTTCACGTTACAGTCCATTATTAGCAAGTGAACTTAGTGCCACAGATATTCATTTATTCAGGAAGTAATTTGCTTTTTGTATTGTCTAATATAATGACTTCATACTGTGTAAAAAAAAATCACTTTTATATTTTTCAGTTGGTTATTTCCAAAATAATCAACATGTAAATATCTTTAAGAGCCAGTTCTGATGCTTTACATTATTGCTACTTGCTTTTGTTACACAAGTTAGATTTCAGAATAGACTTTAGAACACTTAACCAAGCCATTACATCTTAAAAACAAAACAAGTAGCTTTTTTTTTGTAATTAACATGTTGATAAAACACTGTGATTTTTTTTGGTTAAGACTTTTTCATTGATCTGAATTGCTTAAATTGCATATATTGTAAAATAAGATCAGATGTATATTTTAAAATAGTTTCCACTGACTTTCCTCTTGAAATGCTTTGTCTACTCAGTTATAAAATATTGATACAAGTTTTATCTCAGGTGAATACCCTTATCATGTTTGCTTTTGTGACATACATTTATAAAGGATCATCATACTTAGGCTTTTTTTGTGTATGTGTGATGTATTTCATTGGGAATCTTGCCCATTTTTCTAGTTTTAGCAGACTGAAGGGTTTAGCCCCCTCCTCACAAGCCTTTTGTGTGCATATTATTTGAAAATGTGTTCAATTTGGTTCTCCTCCAGACACTGAAAATAGAAAATTTTCTCCCCCATATTATTCTGCATAGATGAAATGCCAGAAGTAAACTAGGTATGTTTTAAACTCTTTAGTCTGAACTTCAGACCTTTGCCATGAAGGAAAAAAAAATTTTTTTCTGCATTGTTTCGTTTTGTTTTTGCTTCATATAATTCATATTGAATGTATTAACAGATAACGGTGCAAAAACATTCTTTCCAAGAGAAGAGTGTATCACGAATAACTGCATTTTCAGTCCTTCCTTTGTTAGTACTTCAGAAACACACAGCTTTGCTAACTGAATTATTTTTGCAAATATTACAAGGGAAGAAAACACTAATTATTGCTACTAATATTGTTAAGGAGGTCTGTAGGCATTGGAATTGATAAGAAAACTAGTCGTCAAATAGTTAAGGACCTGGGATAATGTAGGTAAAATATTAGATCCATAGTGAGCTGTGTTAACAATATTATCTAGTATTAATATCACGCAGTAGCGTCGTATACCAACTTAGTGCATTTTGTACTGTATTAAATATGGCAATACTTCTAATGACTCTTTAAATTTTACGTGAACTTTTGGTTTCCTTCACCTGTATATTTGCTGGGTAACTTGGGACTAATCTTTTTAGTCTTGCATAGATCTTTCTCCCATTGGCATTACATGTGTATAGATAATTCTTTATGCCTAATTATTATGCATATTAATTTTTAAGGTCTACATTTAAATTGTAGCAGCTGTTATGGTTTATATCCCAGAATAGCTAAATATATGCATGATTTTGAGGGAAGTTAAAATTGTGATTTTTTTTTCACTTGTATATTTTACAGCCAAGCCAAATCTATTTGCCAAGCTATATATCACGAAATAGAAATGTCAGTAGTTTTCCTTTTATAATAGTTTTATTTACCATAGAATCCCCTGATACTGTGGCTTATTAAACAGAATTGGCTATTTTATAGGTCTGATTATCTTTCTCAAAGCCTGCTATTAACACGGTTAGCCTACAAGGCAGTGTTGGTCCCCTCCTGATGTCAGCCTCATAAAGGGTTCTACTGTACTTCTCCTCATGCCTCGTTGTTTTCCTTTGTTGGTATACTAGGGTATACTACCAAATTGAGCTTGGTGGATTTTTAAAGGAGTTAATAATTAGACAATACTGTATGATTAACTGCTCAGTAGATTATCACCTTGTGAGAAGAGATATTTAAATGTGGTAAATGACTTCATATTATAAAGCAGTTTTACACTTAATATTCATGTTAACATTGGGTGCAATAATTTAGTAGCGTTAGCTTTAGTTCTAAATAACTGGATCTTTCTGCTGACAACTTAGGTTGTATGAGTTACGCTTAAGAGCTTTAAATCTGATGTTTCCTGTCCCTGCCACACTTATGTTAGAATGCGTCCTTCAAACATATCCTCCTGCAATTTCTCAAACTGTACTAAATTGGTATTTCTTGAAGTCTAACTCTGTGCTAACAGATCTTCATTTTAAATAGAATACGGTTTTAATTTTTGATAAGCTGCTGAATTTTAAAAAGAGTTTTTTGGGGCCACCAAATATTTTGGATCATGCAGAGAATATATATTGTACTGTAGTAATTTTTGTATTTACATTTGTATGATGTGACATAATAGATGTGAATGTTAATCACTGCTTGACTATGTTAATAAAGTTGTTTAACTATAGATGTTGCACTCTGATTTTTGATGAAAGGAAATGAGCTTGCTTCGTCCACCACCCTCCTTTTGGGTCCTAATAGGTCTTGTGGGTCCCAGCCCCAACCCCTGTTGTTTGTTTTCTTGTTAAAGGTGTATCATTGTTTTTCTGAGTTCAGTGCACTCTTACTGTCTAGTATCATTTACTTTTTTTTTAGGCTGAGTGTTTTCTTATTTTTGTAGTGCATTCGAACCCTATGTTCTCTACATTTTAACTTACTCCTGTTATTGGTAAGTTTCTGGGTTCAACTGTTAAAGAGTAAGTGAGACGCTGCTGTACAAAAAGGGAATTAAAGTTAAAGCTGTGATTATAAAACACATAAAGGTAGCTTGCATGCATGAGTGTGTATGAATGTGTGTCCTTTTATGGCTTTTTGGTCATCCTTCAAGAAGTTAAGCTTTATAATTCTGGAAATTAACATTTCTGCAAGTCATTTTTTTCTGTGGGTTTTAACCCTTTATAGTTGCTGCATGTCACTAATCCAAGTATATTAATGCATTTAAAGGAATATGTGCACATAACTGTCAAGTCTTCTATTTGAGATTTAGAACGTTTTGGGAGAAGGCAAATTTGAAATACCATAATTGTGTTGACAGGAAAACAAATTAGAACTTGGATATGATGTTCAAAAACACATTTTAAAATCTAAGGTTTAGGGCTGGGGATTTAGCTCAGCTGCATAAGCGCCTGCCTTGCAAGTGCGCGGTCATGAGTTTGACCCCTGGTACTGATTAAAAAATAAAATAAAATCTAGGGTTTTAGAATTTAGAAATTAAATTATGGAAGAAGTTAATTAAAATCAACCTAGTCATTATTTCAAGGTTCCAAGTTGTTGCTACAAAAAGAAATTGTGCCTGAAGCTAAGCATCTTTTGTAAATCTGTAAGATTTCAGTGAAACTGAAGTCCTATGTACTTTATGCAAATGATTTTTCTCAGTTCAAGTGATAAAGATGACTCACCAGTTTTTTTTAGTTAACAGGCATTTTTATCTTGTAATTTCATAATCTGACTCCACAGTTTCCATATCATGTAATCATTTAGAAGTAGTTGGAATTGCCCAACTCCTGACTATCGGATTTTCCTCTGTACTGTGCAGAAGAATATGGAAATTACTGGTGTTGTGTTGCCAGTTTGTAGTCCATAATCTCCAAATCGCATATTAATTTGGTGTGAAAATTTTAAGAACCTAAACCATCCAGTGTTCTTTTCAACTGTTTGCAGATTACAGTTTGGAAAATTAACATGATTTCTAATCCATTGACAATAACATAGAATTGCTATACTTAGAATCTTAGAATTTCTGCCAATTATTAATGCTATTCATTTCAAGGACTAGTAGAGCTGTCTCACTATGACAATTTAAATTTTTATTTTTTTTATATTGGTTTTTCAAGAAGTTTGTTAAATAAGAATGACAACAATTTTAAATGAATTTTAACAACTACCCAGTGATATAATATTTCTGTGCATATGAGTACAGTTGTGTACTTGTCTGTACAGTCTTGATGTATCCTTTTGTTTGCTGTTTGTTTTTGAGTTAAGATCTAGCTATGTAGTTCAGGCTGCCATGGAACATGCTATGTGTGATCCTCCTGCCTCGGCCTTCTAACTTCTATCTGTAACTGGGGTTACAGATATGTCCTATCATCCCTGGCTGTTGTATCCAAATTTTTAAAAAACATTGACATTACAACTACATAGTATCATGTGAATAATTTACACAACTGTCCTTACAGCATTCAGAAGTTGTTCCTCAGTCTGTACTCTTTTTTTTAAATAATTTTATTTAAAGAGGAAAAAACAAAACAAAACAGAATAAAGGGTAGCAACCATACAGTATTCCAAGGAAAAAAGGAAAAGTACAACAATAAAACCTAAGAAATTATTACTTGACTAATT